>OY293305.1:21673718-21891467 GCA_958502075.1 Orchestes rusci | reverse complement strand
TTGAACAGTTTTTTAATTGTATACAATTTAATTGTTACGCCCCTGTGTTGTTCGACAGCGAATGACGTATAATTTTCGACAAAGGACAGAGCTCTCGGCGCACACTCGATGGGATCGACACCAGCGCTGAGGGATTCCATTATTAACTATCAACCGATACAGTCCACTTTTGTTTTTATATCGAGCACGTTTCGCATTAAAGTTGTAAAATTGAACTTTTTGTGATTTAATCAACCCAACCACAGCGTAGAAACATCCCACCAAACAAATTTGGAATCAAGGGAAGTCTACCCAAACATTTTGGTCCTTCAGCCGGATTTTTACTGCCTGAAAACCGGTGATTGAGCCGCCATTGCCAGCCATCTACAACGATTATAAACGATTATAAAAGCTAATAATCGTTGAGCCATCCACACCTGTAACCTGTATGTACACCTACTACACTACAATATCAGGTCAGTCCATTCCAAACCATACTAATAAATCCAAAGAAACTTTAATACCGCTACCACTTGAACTATTTAATTATTTATTCTGATTACACCGTCTTTTTTGTGTTTTCGCCATTTAAAATTGAATCTCATAAATTTGTGGCTATTGTGTCGTGAATTGCATCCCTTTGTGCGCTTTTATCATACCGTAAACACAAACCTACCCCCTCAAAATGCCTAAAGCTAAAAAGGTGAACCCTAATTCAAGTAAAAATGATTCTGAACAAGTCGAATCTACAAAGCAAGTTGAGCTTTATAACAGTCTGGTGGCTCGCCGTGATGCTATAACCAACCAAATTAACCGGTTTCAAAAATTTTTGGAATCTAAGTGTCTAGCCCTAGATGACCCGCGTCTAAAAATTGATTTAAATTCCCGACTTACAAGAATTGAATCTTTAAATTCCGATTTTGAATCCATTCAGATTGAAATTGAGCAACTATGCCTCATCAATCAATTTGAGGAAGCTAATGACCAGAGCCAGGAACGGGAGTATTTTGAAAATTTATACTTTGATAACATTTCTCAAGCTAAATTAACTTTAGAAAAAATGAATGCCGCTCAGTCACAAAATCTAGGCGACTCGAATTCTCCTTCTTTTATGCATTCGCCACTTTTCCAATCTGGGTCCCAGTACGGTCCACGCCTTCCTCCTATTCCCCTGCCAAAATTTAGTGGTTCTTACGAAACGTGGACAAACTTTAAGGACACGTTTGTCTCGCTTATCGAGAAAAACTCACAGATCAATAATATCGAAAAATTCTACTATCTACAATCAAGTCTACAGGGCGAGGCTGCTCAACTTATTAATTCCTTAGCTGCCACCGAAAGTAACTACCACACCGCCTGGTCTTTATTACAAGAGCGCTTTGAAAATAAAAAAGCTATAATACATTCACATATTAAATGTATCTTTGATCTCAATCAAGTAAGGGACGAATCCCACATAAGTCTTCGAAAACTTTTGGATGGATTTCAAAATAATTTTAAATCCTTGCAAAACCTGGGAGAGCCTGTCGACCAGTGGAGTAGCTTGATAATTTATATTCTCACAATGAAATTAGACCTGAATAGCCGTAAAGAATGGGAATTAACCTCACGTAATATTGACAACCCTAAAACTGACGACTTCATAAATTTTTTATCACAACGATGCCGATTCCTCGAATCTCTTGACTTCAAATTAAGCAATAAAAAACCTAATTTTAACCAAAAACCTGAAAAATTTGAACCTAAGTACGAACGAAAAACCCTAATTTCTTCAAATACTTATCCTGCTTGTGCCTTATGCAACGAAAATCATTTTCTATACTCTTGCCGAAAATTTCATGACTTGCCAGTAGCCAGTAGATTTTCGGAAGTTAAGCGAGCCAACTTGTGCACTAACTGTCTACGTCCAGGACACCGTCAAGGTGACTGCAAGTCTTCATATTCCTGTCGAACTTGCCAAGGTAAACACCACTCCTTGTTGCACATGCACAACAGACCCACACACTCTCAAGGAACGCAAAATTTTACTCAGCCTCAACCCAATATTCGACCTCAGTCCAATAGTCAACCTAGCATCGCCTACCCAGGGCCTTCTACTTCTACAAATACTGCATTTACCCGACGAACTGATGATGATGATCTTGATTTAACCAATCCACTTATTGCTACTAATAGATCTCAAAATCTGTATTGCTCAAATGCAACCCAAAACACATTTGTCCTACTCTCCACGGCCATCGTGGAAGTTTTCGATAAAAACAACCAACCTATAAAATGCAAGGCTATCCTAGATAATGGGAGTCAATCAAACTTTCTAACCCAAAACCTATTTCATAAGCTAAATTTACCTTATGATTCTATAAACATGTCTGTCTCTGGAATAAGCCAAAACCAAACCACCATTTCTAAACGTACCCAAATTAAAATGAAATCTCTTTTTAATAATTTTTGTATAAAAATACCCGCCTTAGTTATTCACAAAATAACGGAACCAATTCCTCAATTTTCAATTAATGCCTCAAATCTAAATATCCCAAATGATATTATTCTTGCCGACCAAGAATTCTTAAATCCCGCATCTATCGACCTACTTTTAGGAGCAGAAGTTTTCTATAGCTTACTCAAACCTAGTCAGATTAAACTGGGTAAGCACAAACCTATCTTACAAGATACTAAACTTGGATGGGTCGTGAGTGGACCTATATCTTTGTTTACCTTAATTCGTCAACCCCAAACGTCAAATTCTTTAACCTGCACCACCACCGATAATAATCTACAGAAATGCCTAGAATTTTTTTGGAACTCTGAAGAAACCACAGAACAACTTCAAGTCAATAATAAATATTCGCTGGAGGAAGTCGAGTGTGAAACCCACTTTCAGTTGACAACACGCCGAGATCCTACAGGCAGATTTATCTTAAACCTACCTCTCAACTCCAAAATTTCAAAACTTGGAATCTCCTTCCCAACCGCGCTTAAGCGTTTTAACATTCTAGAACAAAAACTTATAAAAAACCCGGAAACAAAAAAATCATATTCTGAGTTTATATCAGAATATGTGTCCCTCGGACATATGACCGAAATAAATCCAATAAATGATAATCATCTTTCGTATCCAGCCTACTACCTACCCCACCACTGCGTGGAAAAATCAGATAGCCTCACTACACGGCTCCGAGTCGTGTTTGATGGCTCATCTGCTTCTTCTTCCGGCCTCTGTATTAATGATTGCCTCAAAACTGGACCTACTGTCCAAAATGATCTATTAACCATCTTATTGCGTTTTCGAGAGCATAACTATGTTCTAACAGGTGACATCGCCAAGATGTACCGACAATTTCTCATAGAGCCTAACCAACGATGTCTTCAACGCATTCTATGGCGCGACGAACCTCAAAAACCTCTTCTCCATTACGAGTTAAATACCGTAACTTACGGCATGTCAAGCAGTGCTTTCTTAGCCACGCGTTGCCTAAATCAAATTGCATCCGACATTTCCGAATCATATCCCATTGAAAGCGACATCATTAAAAATGACTTCTACGTCGATGATGGAATTACCGGTTCATCTACTGAAGAATCCCTTGTAAATATCCGTAAAAACCTTGTTAATATCTTTAAATCCTATGGGCTTGACTTAAGAAAATTTTGTTCAAACTCTAAGTCCATCCTATCTGACTTCAGTGATTCTGTAAACAATGTTAATAAAACCTTAGCCTTAGATGACTCACATCATCATAAAACTCTGGGTATATCTTGGAATCCGGAGCAAGATTACTTTATTTATAATTCTACCATTAGCCTTGATACCAATCCTGTAACCAAGCGTGTAATTCTTTCACTGATTTCCCAAATTTTCGACCCTATCGGCCTTCTCGGTCCCATGGTTTTAGAAGTAAAACTTCTTCTCCAAAGGCTCTGGCTTTTTAAGCTTGGCTGGGATGATCCCGTTCCTGTAGATATTTTCCGAATATGGAAAAACTTTATTTATCATCTATCCCTCGTTGACTATTTTAAAATCCCACGCCAAGTAACCATTAAAAATTACAATTACCTGGAACTCCATGGTTTTAGTGATGCTTCCATAAATGCTTTCGGCGCATGTGCTTATGTGCGTTCCATAGACTCCTTAGGAAATATTTCCGTGAACCTTCTTACTGCCAAAAGTCGCGTAGCTCCCTTAAAGGCTGTATCCTTGCCTCGCCTTGAGCTATGTGGAGCCTTACTTCTCTCCAGGCTGATGGATAAAATCCAAAAGGCTCTAAATTGTATTCCAAATAAAGTGTACTACTACACTGACTCCACAATTGTACTATGCTGGCTGTCCCTGGAGCCTAGGCAACTAAAAACCTATGTTTGCAACCGAGTAGCTGAAGTCCAGCAAACTACTGATCTAGATTCTTGGCATCACATCACGTCCACCGAAAACCCCGCAGACATAATATCTAGAGGTATGAGTCCTCAAGACTTGAATTCTTGTGCCTTGTGGTGGCATGGTCCATCATTTTTACGTCAACCTGTAGAACATTGGTCTAAAAACACTCACATTTCTAACTACTCACGTAAAACTCTCGACAACGATGCCCTAGAAATCAATCCTAGGTCAATCGTACTTACTTCTGCCGTTCCTGAATTTCCGGTTTTTGAACTATACTCAAATTATAATAAACTTATCAACGTGATCTCTTATTGCTTGAGATTTTATCAAAATTTAAAACTACCTAAACCTACCCGTCAAATTGGACCACTAACCCTCGTTGAACGTAATCATGCCTTAACCGTTTTAGTAATTACAACTCAAGAAAAGGCCTTTGCCCCTGACATACAAGACTTAAAGAATAAAAAGCACTTACGTTCTCATAGTAAATTGAAGGCTTTGAATCCATTTATTGACAAATACGGAATACTAAGAGTTGGAGGACGACTCGAATACTCTTCTCTCGACTATGAATCCAAACACCCCATACTCCTACCAAAAGGGCACCTATTTACTCGCTTAATAATTCTTCATACGCATCAGCAAAATTTTCATGCTGGAATACAGGCCACATTGTCCTTCGTGAGACAAACATTTTGGCCGATTCAGGGAAAATCTGCTGTGAAAGCGGTAATTCACAAATGTATTGTTTGTTATAAACAAAACCCTAAGCCCTTGAGTACACTTTTGGGCGAACTACCTGAACCTCGAGTAAAGCCTTCAAGACCCTTCACGCATACGGGTATGGATTATGCTGGGTACTTCATGATCAAAGACTCCAAGTTTCGTAATAGAAAATTTATAAAGGCCTATTTATGTATATTTGTTTGTTTAGCTACCAAGGCTGTTCATTTAGAACTGGTGTCGGACTTGACTACTCGCGGTTTCCTGGCCATGCTCAAGCGTTTTGTTTCTCGTCGTGGCTTATGTCAGCACCTATATTGTGACAACGGCACAAATTTCGTTGGGGCTAATAGCGAGTTACAAGACATTTATAACATTCATCAATCACCCGAATTTGAAGAATATGCTAGAAATAACATAATTCACTTTCATTTCAACCCTGCAGTTTCTCCGCATTTTGGGGGGTTATGGGAAGGTGTTGTCAAATCTTTTAAATATCACCTTCGACGGGTAATATCAAATGACAATCCCCTCACTTATGAGGAATTTTACACCCTTGTAGTTCAGATAGAAGCGGTATTGAATTCGCGCCCCCTTTTACCCCTTACTAATGATCCCAATGATCTCGAATCCCTAACTCCTGGACACTTCCTGATAGGTCATCCTTTGAACCTAGTACCTGATATTGAATTGAAGACTACACCAATCAACAAACTAAACCGTTACCACATGCTGCAGTCTATGGTGCAGCATTTCTGGCGAAGATGGTCAGAGCAGTACTTACATACACTCCACGAACGGTCAAAATGGCGCTTCAAGCTCAACCACGGAAGTCTGCAAGACAGTCTCGTCTTACTGAAGGACGAGAACAACCCACCTTCCAAATGGACCCTAGCAAGAATCGTCCAACTTCATCCCGGTAAGGACGGCGTAACCCGTGTTGTTAGTGTTCGTGTCGCAAATGGGAACATTTTCAAACGTAGCATCGTCAAGATATGTCCGTTGCCTATCTCAGACGAGATTTGTGAACCGAAGGATTCCTAAGAGACTTTACAATCATGTCAATGACACTTTTATTTATACTCACCATAGTGCTTGCTACTAATTATTAGTTAAGTTGATTCATGTTTGTACCCCATGTTAGACAACTCTCCATTTCATTGTTATTAGCCATGTAAGATGTTGGTTCATTTTGTTATCTCTTGAACTCAACGTGTGCGACTCTTCTTATTTCTCAATTAAGTTAATTTGTTGAAAGATACCTTAGTACTTTCAAGGGCGGCGGTATGAACAGTTTTTTAATTGTATACAATTTAATTGTTACGCCCCTGTGTTGTTCGACAGCGAATGACGTATAATTTTCGACAAAGGACAGAGCTCTCGGCGCACACTCGATGGGATCGACACCAGCGCTGAGGGATTCCATTATTAACTATCAACCGATACAGTCCACTTTTGTTTTTATATCGAGCACGTTTCGCATTAAAGTTGTAAAATTGAACTTTTTGTGATTTAATCAACCCAACCACAGCGTAGAAACATCCCACCAAACAAATTTGGAATCAAGGGAAGTCTACCCAAACAGCCCTCTTCAATACATAGGCCAAACATCAAGAAGTCTGAAAGGCCGACTAACCTCTCATAAAAGTGACTGCCGTACCAAAAAAGACTCTTGTGCTCTTAGTATCCACACCAACCAGACTCATCACAGTGTGGACTGGGACAGTACGATTGTGTTAGAGAAAGTCAGCGCCTACAACAAAAGACTTTTCATGGAAATGGTTCACATAATCACATGTAAACACTCCATGAACCGAAAAAGTGACTCTTGAGCTCAATTAATAGTTACATCATCCAACTGTATAATGATCATAAACAACCTCAAACCAGGCATTAACATGTTATATTTAAACGTAATGATTTGTTTTTAACTTTGATAGTAATTAGAGCAGTGTATATTTTGTTCGAACAGCGGTGAGCAGTGTACATCCAATAGGCAAACTTGTCACAGAGTTGTTTTTTCTCTTTCTAACATATTATTTCTAGCATTTAGTCTCTCTTGTCGAATTGTTAAACAGTAAAAGGGTTTTTGTGAGGTTTTTTAGAAGCACAACTATGAACCGATGCATGTGAATTCTCGTATTTTAACCATCATTTAGCTCACTTTCACGACAGTAATAAGATGTAGATAAATTTGTTGTAATTCAATTAGAAGAGAGTATGTTCTTCATAAGATGCTATCTTTTGTTATAAACTCGTCTTGGTGAGTAGATTATTTATAAAATTGTATTTCACGGTTTTTGTTACATGGACCTTGATTTATAGATGTCCTGATGAAGGAAATAAACATTTCCGAAAGCTCGACAAACAAAAAAGGGTTTTGTTTTTTTACCTAAACCTAAGGCCAATTTTGACTGCATCCCCAAGATATATGTATATATATATATATATATATATGTGGAAAAGTAGTCGCGACTGACTAGTTAGGAATAGAAAAACTGAGTCTAGTGGGGATGCAGTCTAGTTTATGCTGCATCCCCACTAGACTTAGTTTTTCTATATATATATACGCAGTTAGGGTTAACTATTGGGATGGCCCCAAAGATAACCAATAGTTAACCCTAACTGCGTAGTTACCAGTAGCCCCGTTACTGTCCTTCAGCTATATATACAGTGTGTCCACTTAAGTTCGCACCATATAGAAAACTTTTTTATTATTAAGTTTACGAAAAAAAGTTATTCTTTATAAAAAGTTCTGCAAAACCCAAATTGCAACCATCAGGTATTCAATTTTTTCAGTCGTATACGAGGTATATCAGAAAATATGAATTTTGCTCAAGAATAAAGTACCTAAAATTACTTAAATTTCAATTTAAGTAATTTTTGTAGTAGTCCTGAAGAAGAGACCAAATAAATCTCGAAAGCTTGACATAACCTCAAAGGGTTTTTCTTTTACCTCATGGCCACTTCGTAAAGAAGAATCTACAAGACTGCATCCCCACTAACCTCTAGTTCTTTCTTAACTAGCCAGTCGTGCTACCCTTCTGCTTATATATAAATATATATTTTATAGTATCTTACCAACATTAACTTATTGCTTGGATGACGTTATCGGTCATTGGCGCCTTAAGACCGGTGACACCATCGCCGCTTTAAAATAAAAAAAATATCAACAAAGATTGAAGAATTTGCAAATGCATCTATAACCTATTTGGACAATATTGTTTATTTATAAGATTGCTGTTGCATTTTTTTTTCATAATAACAATATGAAATGAGAACATACCATACGTACAACAATAACTATTGCGCAAAATGCTTATGTTAAATTTTCGTAAAACACTCAACAAATTCAAAAATTAACTTATGTGCTAATAGAAATAATAAGCTTATAAGGTAATGTATAAGGATAAAATAAAATATCATTATATTACGAAAGTTATTTTGAATAAAACTTTTGTATTCTGTTTTTGTGATCTGTCACCTTTTCAGTTTCACTCTTTAAGGTGGGCGTGTCGCAATGTTATTCTCCTATACCCGACATGGACCCACTAAATGTTTTAATTCGGGAGAACAACACAACTTTGAGACGCGATCATGTTATGTACATGATGTACAATGATGTACTATTCCAATGAAGTAACATGAATTAGCTAGATTTAATTTGAAGAGTTTTCTGGGCAATCAAAAATGACCTATTTTTGGATGTATCGAAACGGTCACATCAATCGCTGTTTTCTCGGCTATTTCTTCATTTTTCATCACCAAAATAACTTATTCGAGGCACATGGATTTACGTATCAATATAACATTGCGATTTTAATCAACAAACAAACCGTTCTTGGATGGAGAAACTTTTTGTGAAATATTTTGGGATTTTTCCAAGGTTTACAGTAGACAAAGAAAGAAGATATGCCCCATATTGCATAGGATAACAGAGATGGAAATGAATCATCTGTGGGTAGGTCAGGTAGGAATCACGATTTGGCATTTTTCTGGGGTTCAGCTTTTCACTCATAGATGCGGCGAGTGATGATGTAGAGAAAACTGTAATTTGAACATTATCGATTTGGGGGTTTCGGAAATTCGTATTCATAGATTCCTGTATCACCTATGTTTGTATTGTACGTTTTGTATTTTCAGAACATGGGTTTGCTTGGGACCTGATTCTCGAGACAGATGAATGGGCGCCCAAGAGAAATGATATATTTTTTTGTGTGCTGTGATGAAATTACCTATAATAGTAGAAAATGTACTTGAGTGAGCCGTTTTATGAGACGGCCATAGAAAAATAATATAAGTAGGTACAGGGTGTCTCATTATCTTTGATAACATTCAATAAGCTATAACTTGTTTGTTTTTGAATGTATCGAAACGGAACAAATACCATATTGTATAGTTATCTCGTAAGTTGTTTTCTGTTTGAAAAATAAAACAAAAAACTGACATTTTTCCGAGATAATAACCTAACTTATATTTATTCAAATGAAATGCCCTTGTACCTATTTGTATTATTGGACATTTCTATTCTACCCAATATTCTATGTATATTTTATAAAGCCTAACATATACTTATCTTCGACGGTTTGTGAGGAAATGGCGTCGAAACCTGTCACACAAAAATTTTGAAGTCTTCTTATTGATCGCAAAGTGTGCCATGAACAATAAAAACTAATTAGATTTTACAATATCGCCTTTGAAACACTTTGACAAATCACAGAGTTTGCTCATTACACGAGGTGTTATGTGATTACACGTTTTTATGATTGTCACTATTGTCTGTATGTGAACCATTCAATTTTTGCAAAATGTTTCGACGTCATTTTCTCCCAAACCGTTGAAGATAGGTATATGAGATGCTTTATAAAATATACTTGGAATTTTGTGTGGAATCGAAATATCCAATATTATACAGGGCATTCCATTAAAAAAAAAACATAAGTCAGGTCAATATTTCAGAGAATCGTTAGACTTTTGTATTATTTTTTGCACAGATAAAAAGCTCGCTGTTGAACTATACAATCTGATATTTGTTTCGTTTCGATACCTTCAAAAACAAAGAAGTTACAGCTGATTAAAATGTTATCAAAGATAATGAAACACTCTGTACCTAATCTGAATACTAATACAGGGTCTCCTTTGAAAAAAATCACCACCCGCGTCCAATGGCAGCAAGCACTGGGTGTTAGGGAGGTTGAACTAGCACCATCCAATTTTTAATAATAAAACTTCCCCTCAATTATTTGTGAATTGTTTCGTCGAATTTCAAAAAACTGTCTAGTTTCGGACAACGTGGATGGTAACTTTTTAAATAAACACTCTGCCTATAAAAAAATATGGATTACTTACTTTTCCATAAAAATGACTTAGTACTTCAGCTTTATATTTGACTTTATATTCAGGACTACAAATCGATGGTTCCAGGTAATGACTTTTTTCCAAATTACTAAAGTACCTACCTATTTAATAATTTATAGGAATGAAAAAAGAATATTATTATTTACATTTTCCACGATTTGATAATAATATGACGATGAAATGCAAGTATCAACACCTCAAATATGTTGTTTTCTTCTTCAATTTTTATCGTGATTTGATTCTAATTATAAATTGCTGTAGAACAAGTCGCCGAATAAAATAATAATCTATAGGAAAATTGAGAAAAGAAAGATTCGATCGTTATAGATTATTTTCATAAAAATGAGCGTTCACATAGGTACAGGGTTTTTTATTATAATTTTCCACCCCTTTAGTTGAACAAAGGATAGTAAGCTAGAAATTTTGGACTTTGCAAAAAATGTCCCATTTTTGAGGAAATCATGAAAAAGTAACTGATGCAGGATTCAAGTTTATTCAAATCTCAGGCTGTTTTACTTAATTTGCTCAGTCCTACTGTATGCATTATGTATTTTTATCCATACAGTTGTTTATTTACCCCACCCAGCACCACCCCTATTCGCTCCGTGTCCATAACTTTATAAAAAAACATTCAGTTTTCGCACTTTTTTCTCTCACAAATGTCTTTACAAATCATTATAAGTTATATGAGTTTGCTTACTTTTACAGGAAAATTGTTACTTTCGACTGCGCTATATGTCGCGTCACCCCGATTTATCATGCTAATAATGGCCCAACGCCCAACACTAAAATACCTATAATTATTGACGGATCAAAAAACATTCATACGAATTTCTTTTTGAGTAAAACTAAGTAAATCGAATAGCGATGAACAAGATGACTGACACCCAACCACAGAGCTCTTTATTATAAATTATAGAAAAAAACTTTAAATAAAAAAGTTTAAGGTTTTTTCACGTGTAGTATCGTTGGTGAAAAAAATCTTTGCAACATTGAAAAAATTGATTGAGTAATTTTTTTTTGAACCCTATTCAAGTTCAAAGTCTCATGAAAACTACATTGCGTTGAACTGGATTCTACAATATCTTGGCAACCCGGATTTTCGAAAAAATTGGTTATTTTTGCCTAGTTAAAAATTTTATAGCTAGACTATCTTTTGTTCAATAATTGTGCAATTTTCAGAAAGTATATAATTTTATAGTATATTTCGAACGGTGATGGCCATTTTTATTAAAAATTACACAGAAAAAAGTTTTTTTAGAAAAAGAGCAAAACACAATCGCCAGGACACGTAAACTAATGAATTGCGATATTTATGTATTATGCTCGTACAGCTGGTTCGTAAAAAAACTGGTATTGCTCATAGAAATGTTCAAAAAATTGAGCAGTGTAATATTTTTTTTGACAAAACAAAAAAGTATGACGTCATATTTTTACCAGGTTGATACTTTTGAATATTTTTTTCAAATGAATCCTCACATGAGTACAGGAACTAAAGCGAAAATATTGAATTGATCGATTGTGTATGTATCAAAATTTGCAAATCTACCTGATCCAAATCAATCATTCATATACATACATCATAACATACCCAAACTTTTCACTTGAATGACATGTCACTGTCGTATTGTCATCGTAATAATGGGGTGGAAAGTACGCTGCATAAATCCACCCATTTATGTTACGATGATGTTATGACGCATGACCTACAATGCTGACCCAACAGTTTTTTTATATAAATTCGGCCACGGAACGATGGTTCGGGAGGAGGGAGAAAGTAGTGTCAGTCAAGCTTTTAGCTTGGCAAGAATTCCTATTTTCCCTCTCGAGCCATCGGCCCATGCTGATCCCCCGGCTGTAATTGTTGACCGTCAAAGAAAATAGAGATGTTGTGAAGTGACACGAGTTTCCCTTCTGTCTGAGTGCTACGTCCCTAGCGCGCAATAAGGGTAGGGTACAGTTGAAGACCCCACAAGCCCTTATTGTGACAGTATAGTTTTGTCAAAACAAATAATACATTGCTCAATTTTGTAAACATTTCTATGAGCAATACCAGTTTTTTTACGAACCAGCTGTACATACGTATGAAATATATATTCATAAATAGTCTATAATGTTTATTCAAAGATCCAGAAAAACTTTGCAAAGTTCACAAAAAGCACAAACTCAGCGGCAACCACAAAAAAATATCCGCATCCGAAAATAATATCCACAAGAATACACACCCAGAATAAACCAAGTAATAGCGGGGGGTGTACGATTTGCCCACAAAATAACATTTTGTGTATGTACCTGAAAAAATATATCTAATTATGGAATTTCCCCGTCGGCGTCGAGGTGGTGTCAGACACGTCAGGTTTATTTTCCCTCGAATAATCTACCTCTGACGCTTCCGCCAAATCATTAAATTACATTGCCGACACGTGACCGCGAAACGCCCACCTTAAAGTACAATAATTGGTATCCTCAAGATCTGCTACGATATAAAGACCTTTATCTTAATACCAATGGTCAAACTTGAATTTATCTTTGTTGTTGAGCACTACTAAATCGCCTGGTTGCATTATTAATTTTGAAGAATTTTCGTCATTTATCATCTTTTGCTTCTGTTTTTCTTTGATTATAAAATCTCTCGCCCCTTTATGTGCAACTTGTAACTTTTATCTAACCTCCTCATAGTAAGAGTCAATGTTATACAGAGGCTCAATTTTATTTGTCAGTTCGTCGGGTAGTTCTGATTTATGTCCAAAAACTAGTTCAAATGGTGTATAGTCCTGGTAAACTCCCGGTATTGTGTTAAAACAGATCGAATAAAATTTAACCCTGTCATTCCAGTCTGAATAACTTTCGTTAATATACATCCTAAGATAATCGTTAAATACTCTATGGTTTCATTCGCAACCTCCAATGCTCTGATGGTGATAAGCTGTCGAAAAATTTCGACTTGTGTTTAAAAGACTACTTTTTGTATTCCGTTCCCATATCGGTTCTTATTTCCTTCATTGGGCCAAAAGAATAAAATCGTCTACTATGGCTCTTACTTCCGTTTTTGCTTCTTTATCCGGAATTGGTTCAATAACGATGTATTGAGTCAGTTCGCATTGTATAGTAACTGCGTAGTTCATGTTGTTGAAGAAAAAAACAATATATTGTCCAAGAAAAGCTGAAACCTTTTTTCTTCCACAATTATACTAATACTGGACGAAAACCCCACTACTGTAGTTCATGTTATTTTTGGTTTTTGAGAATGGGGCTATCGTGTCTATACAAACTATGTCGAATGCTTTTTGAGGTGTTGACGTGATTAACATAGGTTCCTTGTGCTCTATTGTGCTTTTGTTTACCTGAAATTTGTTGCAATTCTCAATGTACTTGGCAACGTCTCGTGACAGACTTTTTCAACGGAATGGCGTCCTTAATTTTTCAAAAGTCGTTCTTGTCCAGTGTGTCCTCCGGTTAATGAATTATCATGATATTTTTCAATTAATTGCAATTTTTCATTACTATCACTAATTAGTTTGGGATCCCCGTATAAAAGAAGTTATCTAAATAATCTTGACCTGAAAATTTAAGTTCGTTTATCGTGCACGTTTTGAAAATTTCATCATTCGTCTTCAACTTCAATGTATGAAGTTTATTATCAACCTAGGTATTTTTTGCAGCTGAGACAGTATTTTCCCTGAGGAGAAATTGCCATTAGTGAAATGAACATTACTTTCAATATTTGTTTCCAATAATCAACCTAGGATAATTTGGCTCATTATAAAATCTCAAAGTAGGCATCGCAATTGCATTATGATCAGTTAGATGTTCCTGTATTTTGGATTTTGCTTGGTATGATGATGACCTTGGTATCGACCGTTCACCGTTGAGCATTATTCAAAATTAGTACGACCACGAGGATTAAATTTTTTTCTCCCTCATGACATGACCCCCATGACTTACTTAACCCTATCTGAAATAGCATTTTGTTGTAAAGCTTTCACGGCCGTATTTTTTGTATAACCATCAGCGACTATAACAGGCACGCCTTCACTTCCCACACAGCAAAATATAGATTCGGAAATATTTCAGAAATACAACTTTGTAAGATTACAATATTTCATATTTATTTTGAAACGTATTTTTTGTAATATGTATATGTGGAAATGACGCATTTTGTAATGTTTCATAGACATTCCTGTATAATGTTTCATGGACATTTGTGTGTACTATTTCAGTAAGATTTTTTGGTTATATCTCATCCATATTGTTATTACCAATTATAGGTCGGATTCTCATGGTTCTGTTATCCTTCGAAAACAGTTTGAATTGATTGATTTGAATGAAGATATTTCCGGATAACTAACGCATAAATCCAAGCGAGTAAATAATATGTTTAAAAAAAAAAATTGAAACTTCGTGATGCATATGAGTAGTTTTATAAAAGATTTTTTTAACCTTTGGGTTTAGACTTTTAATGTGAGAAATATATTTTTGACTATTCTGATTTTGTCTAAGATTTATAATTTTTGAAGTTACCGCCTGTGAAGTTACAGGGATAATTCCGTTACGCAAGCTGATTTGAATATCTTCAATAGTTCTACAATTATTGTCATCTATTAAATCACTAGCCTTTCCCGTGAGCTTGGGTTTTTGCATAAGCTACTGCGTTGGTCTCGTGGTTATCAACATCAGCACCTAATAAAGTTAAAGCCTCCAAAAATCATATTAACTTATCTACCAAAACATCGAATTCGTTGGGCAGAATTTTACTAACAAAGTTAAAAAATTCGACAGCTGTTAGAGGCATATTGGTTGGATATTTCTCGTCGTATTCATCGGTTTCGTCTTTTTCTGTCTCGTCCTTGTTTTCAGATGCGTCGACAATAGATAATTCCTCTTTGACTTGTGGATCTATTGCACTAAAAGTGGACCTTATAATCAACGCGCAAAACTTGATATGACCTTATAACTCTGCCTCGGACTGTATGAAATAATAGTTTAGTTTATTGATACTGAGAATTTGTAAAGCTTTTATAATAAATACTCACGATTTTAACAAATTCGTTGAAATCAGTTAATAAACCATCTCTTACCTCGTTTTTGATCACCGCCGATCTAGGCAATTTTGTTTCTAAAACTCTTTTATAGTTTCTGACTACTTCATCTTTCAAAAATGTTACCTTGGCTAGAAGTTCCTCAAAATTATTATCGTAGCTGACATTACATTGTCATATTACTTTTGTGAATTATTTGTATGAGACACCATAAAATTCAACCTACATGGTTCATTAGATTACCTACAATAACTTGTTTACTTGGAAACATACTGACCTATCTAAGTCGTCTTGAATAGCGTAAGATTAGCGTGTATCCTAATAATGCTTAAATAATAAAATATTTTTATTGTCATCATGATAGTATTCTCAATGGAATCTGCAGAGTTGCAGTGTTAGCCAACTTCGGATATGGATATATGAACGCATAGGCGCGCTTATGAAATACGATTAAATAGTCATTTATAATTAAGAGATAAAATAAAGTACGATGAACATATACGACATACAGCAAAATGGAATATGTACTAAAAAAAATATATGCCATGTAACATACCATGGAAGTTTTCTTTTATATCTGTCAAAGATGGGCCGCTGTCAATCGTCGATTTTCTTCAAAATTGATGTATTCGTCGGACAGCTTTCAAAGATCCGGATACCTGGAATCATTCACGTTGCAAAACTAGCGACATTGCGCCGCACTAGCTTTGTTCCCATGATGCCAGTGCCGTTTTGGTTACCACTAGTTGAAGTTCCCTGATGGAATCGAGTATATCTCGATTCTTGAACCATCAAATGTACAGGTGTACCTCGCTTCTTGCTCTTAGACAATCGTTTGACCTCTTCTTTTGATTGATTTTGACCCATTATTAACACTCAATCACACACATTTTGCACTGACTAGTCGCAACTGGTGGTGTTATATGGCCAAATCTACCGGTATGCCATTTTGTTTGGCAGGATCGCCATGTAGAAAGATATGCTCCGAGGGTTAGGAATAGATAATCAAACATTGGAGTCTCGAACAATACTGATCCTCTATTTCACATATTGATTAACAAGAACACATATTTGCTCGATAAGTAGGTTATGCTTGGTAAGCGATACATTGTGCGGTTGACTAATACTAACTTTAAGCAACGCAATACAACCTACATATTGGCACGTCACTCTAAGAGGTCCAGTTTTAGTTACTTAATAATAGATAATTTAAATGTAGCTTGGAAGTAGTTTATAGTTACTTTGATATAATAGTTAAGCTACCAAGAACTAAGCTACTTTTTTAAAGAGGTAGTTAAGCTACTCAATAGCTACTTATAATTTGAAGTAGCTAGTAGCTAGTGGCCAGTTACTTTTAAGTAGCTTGACCAGCTCTGGAGGTGGTAATATAGGTCTTTCACAGGGCTTTCCTGAAAATGTGTGAAACCTCTTGGATACAGGGGGAACATGAGAAAAGATGATAATAAGTTCCTATGATTCTTTTCCCTAGAGGGTGTCGGGAGATATTCTCGTTCGCAAATAACTTTTAAAGTACTCAAGTTAATTTAATAAACATGTATTATCATGAACACTACTAACGACCTGTTAGAATAGTGACCTTGAAACACATTTACCTCATTTAGTTTACCAGGAGCGGACTAGGTTCTACATTTTATTGCTTACATTTTCAACACCCTGTGTGATAAAGAAATGGGAAAAATAAATTTGTACAGTTTGAACCCCAAACTAAAAAAAAAAATGATCCTGTTCATTATGGATAAAATGAATAGTTTTGGAGAAAAAAACATATTTGTATTGAAAAAACCATCGAAAATAGCCATGAAAACCAATGTTTTCCTTGCACGGACGCCACTTCATCATAACTTTTTTTCCAGGTTTTTTTATCAAATTTATTTTTTCTCCAAAATGGTTCATTTTATCAATAATGAATAAGAGTCCTTTTTTGTAGCTTAAGGCTCAAGCTATCCAAACTATTTTTTTTCAAGTCTTTATCATACAGGGTTTTGAAAATTTAAGCAATAAACTGAAGAACCTTGTCCACCTCTGGTAAACTAACTTAGGTAGATGTGTTCTGAGAACACTATTTTAACAGGTCCTTAGTAGTGCTCATCATATTAAATTTAATCAAATTGTATTGAGTAGTTGAAATGTTATTTGCGAAAATTATATTTTCACCGGCGCGGCGCCCTTCAGGGGCCATATCCTCGTAGGGAGGGCCTCTAGAGAAAAGAATCATAGAAACTAATTATCATCCTACCAACCTTTCCGTTTATCATCTTGATGATGTCTCATGTCATGTTCTACCGGGACACCCTGTATATCGTTTGGAGTCAATGAATACTCTATTGTTATTTTATTAAAAATCACGACCAAAATGTGATGTTCGTATTCATGCTTTGAGTACATGGTACTCCTTAAACCGGCTCCACACTTTGTGGTCAACAAGGCAAATGTTGGCGATGCGTGGAGTTTGAATCATGTCTGTGAATCCGTAAATGAGATAAAACTCGATGGAATATATATGCCATATGAGGTGGGACCTCGTATAGAAAATATGTCTTTAATGTACATCTCATTCACCGACTCACACACATGTTTCAAACTCCACGCATCGTCAACATCATAGTGTGGAGCCGGTTTTAATAAGATTTAAACTCCATAGAGCCCGGCAGCTAATTGATAAGACAGCCAATGAACCGGCTGAATTATACGAAAATGAATTTTTAATGAAAATAGCCAAAAGGCTTAGTTGTTTAATGGGCTATGCAGGCATACATGTTAATAACTAGAAATTTGAACAAAGTATTTGTACTAAACTATTGCATACTAACATAATTCAACAAGCTACATTTAATCGGTCGCTATTCGGTAAGAGCTGATCTGAACATTTGTGTACTAAAATCGAATTGGTTTTGAAGTTGAAGAGACAAAGAGATTCGTTCTATTCCAACTAGAAACAATAAGTTGAGCGATTTATCAAATCGACCATGACAGTGTGTTTCAACTGTTTTCCTCATCGTGTGAAAAGGGTCACTTTTCTTATAAAAGATAAATGAAGGTATTCTCGAAGAAAAAGACTCGTTTGTAATAACCTTCTATCCATTTATTTCATGGGTATAAAAGTATCGATTCACAGTTGAAAAGAGAGAAATGATTCCGGTTTTTGAATAGAGAGAAGTTGAAATACAACTTGAACCATAAAAATCAGGTTCTTCTATAAGCATTTTGAATATTCCATGATTCTCCTTGAATGATTATTTGCACGCAGTCTTTGAACAGCAAGAAGTCACAAAGATGATTCGTATTTTTACTACCGATTGAGAACTGGGCTTAACAACATGTGAAGATACAAGAAATGATAAAAAATACACCAGTTTCTTATCGGTACATCGTGTACGTTCTGGGACAACGCTGATTCAAAGATTCATTTCTCAATCAGAATTGTAAAAACTTTCTCTCAGCTTTCCCTGCGACATTATTACTCCCATATGCTTACCCGTGAAGCCATCATGGACTTCCTTCATCACTTCCGCCTCTCTGCTTTGAGAAATCACTTTGTGTCTCCGATCTTCGACACGATCCAGATTCTCTACTAGTCTCTTCAGGATGCCGTCGCGAAGAGCCATCGAGTCTCATTGATCTCAGAACGATTTCACTGTAGCGAAAAATCGCACGACTTCTTGCCAAGTTGGTCGTTGACCCGCCTCCTGTTTCCATCCGATGATTGGCTTCAGATCTGGATCTTTCTCCTGGTCCCCTCAAAGTGCGTAAGACTGTCAAGAGTCACCTACCACAGTTGTTCTACACATACTCGCTCAATGACAGTGCCAAAAGAGCTCTGGGCTAGGTTTTCTAGACATCAGCATTCTTGTGGCTTGATCCAGCTCGATGTTCCGTGTCGGAATCAAACTTCTGGAGTCTCTCAATCCAACGAGCTACTGGATCTTCCGGATTCTTGGATTGTAGAAGCCACTTGGGTGCTGCATGGTCGATTCTCAGCAAAAACTTTCTTCTGTAGAGGTACTTGTAGGAGTGCTTTTTGACTACTTAGTACAGTTAATCCGTGCTTTTCCTGAGAATTTTGGAAAATACGCAAAAACTGTTTTATAATATTGTAGAGGGGGTTCTCAATAGCTTAACTCTGAGTTTTTGGGAAAATCGAAGGTGAGCTTACCACGCTATCTTGAAAAGAAGGGCACGTGTGTGTTCTTCGTTCCTATTAGACTCACGATAAAATATTGTGACGAAACATTGTTCAGTAAATGGTGAATGCGCCGGTACATTCTGGTACATTCTAGCGAGGCTAGATGGCGTCGAATGTTCTTCGCTTTTCTAAAAATATCTGGATTGTTCTTTCAATCCTGGCCAGGGTATATAATGAGATCCGTCATTTCGAGTGAGTTAGTTCAGTCAGTTACGTCATGAAATATAAATCGTAAAACATAAATAAGCTGTGATTTTGTATGTGAATAGTGAGTTCTGTTCATAGTGACTTGTAAAATAGATAGATTAAAGCTGGAGAAGTGTTTTCTATAGCGAAACTCGTTACATTGGTGTCAAAAGTGGGATTTATTGTGTGCTATAGAAACGGACATAAATATTTACTGCAATGGCTATGAAAGTAGTGTTTTTAACCGGATTGAAGGTAACCGAGTTGAAGAGGGAGCTGGAGGAGCGTGATTTGGATACAAGCGGGAAGAAAGCTGATCTACAACAACGGCTTCGTGAGGCTTCAATGGAAGAAGGCATGGATCCAGATACGTTCCAATTTGAAATTCCTGATCCGAACGCTGTGGAGAAATTGTCGAAAAACTTGAAGGATGAGCTGAAGGATCAACTTCAAGAAAATTCGAGGAAAATGAAAGAGCTCGAAAAATCCTCCAGAGCTATGGAAAAAAAGCTGGAAGAATCTCCCAGAGCCATGGAGGAGAAAATCAAGGAACAGCTGGTGGACAACTACAACTTCTGGAAGGATCAGGTAACGGAAGAAATCGAGAACCTTGAGCAACGAATTGAAGCAAAACTTGGAGATACAATGAAGACTTTGGAAGAAGAAATCGAGGAAGTGCGAAGGCAAGTAAAACTGATCATGAAGCAACCAGACGTCCCATTCGAGAGCAAAGGTGCTAAAATGGAGTCTGATACCGTGCGAGTCCACATGAAAGCCCCTCAGTTTGATGGCAAGCTGTCCTGGAACAATTAGCATCGCCAGTTCGAGGCAGCAGCAAGGGCAAATGGATGGACCGCAACAGAGAAAGCTCTGGCACTAACTCTGGCGTGGGGAGGCAACGGAGATCCTGCAGACACTGAACACCCAGGAACAGGAGGACTACGATGTGTTCGTCAAGCATCTGGAGCTGCGGTATGGTCAAACTCATTTGGAGCATGTCTACCATTCCCAGTTGAAGAACCGCATCCAAAAGTCTAACGAAACCATGCAGGAGTTTGAAGCGGATGTTGCTCGCCTGTCAAGACTGGCTTATCCAACCACGCCAGAAAATGTGATGGAAAGGCTGGCAGTCCAGGCCTTTTTGGATGGTCTTCGGGATCAGGAGATAAGGCAGTCCCTGATACTTCATCGACCCGACAGACTAGTCGACGCTCTGGAGCCTTATTCTGTATTTATTTTTTGTAGACCGAATCGCTCGGTTCGGTACACTATCGAACGGCGTAGTTGTCGAACATTCGGTTCGGTTGCGTACGTTGCAATTCAGTATCGCATTTCGGAAACCATGCCGTTCGGTTCGGTAGGAATCGAAAGGCGACCGGAAAAATTGAAAAAATCATGCAATGTCGCTGGACACAACCAATCAGAGTGCGCGTTTGTGTTTGATGACTATTTTTGGTTGACGTTTTGGGGTTATTTGTCAATGTCATAATAATCTAATTTGTTATCTAAAGTACAAAACCAACTATTGTAAAGGAATATTGAACATGAAGAGGAAATGATGGCAATCAGTACAACTCCAATTTGTAGCTGTTCAAGAGAAACAGGCAGCTGCTTTGAGTGAAGCAGCAATGTCGATAACAGATACCATGATGATGTGAGTATAACAAGGAGATACATGATAATATTAAGATTACCTACTGATGATTTGATTGGTTTATTTAATCTCTGTATCTCGATAAAAAAAAATGTGATCTAAATCGTCGTTGCATGAAACTATCAATGTAGTGACTAAAACAAGGATCATTCGTACCTAACAGTTTGATTTTTTTTCAGCCTACAAGATGCAGAAAAGATGTGGCTAGAGCAAATATAATCTTTTCTTTGGATTTTTAATGAAGTTGACCAGAGAACCAAGCCAAATAAAAGGGTGAAAATAGTTCCAAAAAAGTTTTGAAAGTGAATTTTTGACGTATAGTTTCAAGATTATGGTTTATTATTTGCTTTCAAAATAATAATAATATACGTGGTTTAGGTTGTTAGTTATTCTAAATAGAGCTTGGGTTGTGCTTGAAATTGTTTTTATTGTATATTGGATATACGAAAGAGTAAAGAAAAAAATGACTTATTATAAAAATTAAATAATCAAAATAGTAAATTTATCAACTGCCGTATTGAAGATGACATTAGCAGACAATAATAATTATAAACTTCTTGTTCATATTTGTGTACAATAACAATTCAGTTGGCTGCTGCTTGACGTAGCCTGTCCACCAACTTCTGACTTCTGCCCAACTACTTCAGCCTGTCGTAAGGATGTCCAATACTTCCTTATTATCTAGAAGTTGTTGGCATGTCACGCTACCGACCTTCTCGAGGGGGTCTAATGACATTGTCGAAACTCACAAAGCTCTCGGTAAGCGAATCGAAGTTTCGATTGAGTTACCGATCGGTCTGACGCTACGGAATTGCTTCTGCCACATGAAACCGAAAATGACGTCACAACCGAATAAATCCTACCGAATCGAACGGTTCGAGCGTTACAGAATAAGGCGCCTGGCCAAGGCCTTGGAATTTGAAGCGGCAAAGCAGTCCGTGAAGACACCTGCGCGCGTGCGAAGGATGGAGGAGCAGGATCCCACACAGGAGGAGACCGTCGAAGCCACTGTGAGGCGAGTTATCAGGGAAGTGGAGTCCTCCAAACGCAGAGAGGTGCGATGCTGGAACTGTGGTGAGCTTGGCCACATTCATAGCCGATGCAAGAAGGAAAGACGGACACCTTCTTCGACGTCGGAAAACTAGAGAGGGTCGATGCGGAGGGGCAATCGTCGACCTGTAGCCAGTATGCCCCAAGGAAAACCGCCATAGTTGCCTCTTTGGGACCCCAACTGAACAGCGTGTTTGTGGATGGCTTGGTCAATGGAGAGAAACGCACAGGTGCGACGAAGACTATCATCCGGCCCGACATTGTCACAACACCGACAATGATTAAACCAACAAAGTGGCGACTGCGGACGACAACAGGAGACTTGGCTAGGATCCTTGGTGAAGTGGAGGCAGCAGTGACTCTGGGAAGCACCAGCTTCGAACATCCAATGCTAGTTGCTGATATTGAGGAAGAAATTATAATTGGAATGGACATCATGAACACTCGAGGCTTCCAATTAGATTTCAAAATAGGAACACTGAGAACCAACAACGAAGAGGTGATATGGGAGAGAGGAAGAGACATTTCGTGTTTTGCTGGCTGGGGATTCTTCAATTCCTGAGAGGAGCGAGATGATTTTGTGGGCTCGCCTGGAAGGGAAGATGAAGCAAGGAAGCATCGTGATGTTTGAGCCTAAAATACACGATTCTGAAGTAGGACGAGGCATTGCATGTGGAAAGAGCCCGGTACATGTGGGAAAGACTGTGCCCGTGAGAGCGATGGACGTCAACTATCACTTTGTAAGTTTGGCTAGGGACACAGTTTTGGGGCTCTGCTCGTCAATTTCCTCTGTGGTGCGACAAGTACGCGAGACTGAGCAAACCATTTCTGAGTTGACCGGAGAGATGGAGAAGTTAGTTGTCACCTCTTCAAAAGACTTGGATAAGACACAAAAACAACGATTGAGAAACCTGATAAGGAATTACGGCGACATCTTCGAAAACGGGACTGGGGAAAAGGGCCGAACGAACGTGGTGCGGCTCACCATCAACACAGAAGGAGCACGACCGATCCGTCAAACAGCTAGAAGACTACCTTTGGCCAAGAGGGAGGAGGCGGACAAGATAATCAAGGACATGGAGAAAGGCGGTGTCATCGAGCCTTCTCGTAGTCCGTGGTCATCGCCAGTTGTTCTGGTTAAAAAAAAGGACGGTTCAACTCGATTCTGTGTGGACTATCGTCAGCTGAACAACGTGTTGAAGAAGGACAGCTACCCACCACCACGGATCGACGACACTCTGGATACCTTGGCCGGATCGAAGATCTTCTCTACCCTGGACCTCAAAAGTGGATATTGGCAGGTAGAAATGGCCCCTGAATATCGAGAGAAGACTGCTTTCAGCGTTGGAGCTGGGCTGTGGCAGTTCAGTGTTATGCCATTTGGCTTATGCAACGCACCTGCTCCGTTCGAGCGGCTGATGGAGACTGTGCTCAAAGGACTATCCTGGTCAACATGTCTGGTATACCTGGATGACATGATTGTGGTTGGCAAATCATTTGAAGACCATCTGAAGAACTTGGAAGAGGTATTCCGGAGACTCAGAAGTTCCGGTTTGAAGCTGAGTCCAAAGAAATGCCAACTGTTCCGGAGGGAAGTACAATACCCGAGTCATATCGTGTCGGCTGAGGGTGTAGCCGTTGACCAGCAAAAGGTGGAGGCAGTTAAGGAGTGGCCAGTACCAAAGAACCTCCACGAGCTAAGAAGTTTCTTGGGTCTGTGCACGTACTACCGGCGTTATGTCCGGGGATTTGCGAATATCGCCCGGCCTCTTCACAGGCTCACAGAGGCACAGAGACGCTTCCACTAGACAAGGATTGTCAGGAGGCCTTTGACACGCTTAAAAGGGCACTTGCCACCGCGCCCATCCTAGGCTACCCACTACCTGAGGGGAACTTCATCCTGGATACAGATGCCAGCAATGTAGGACTTATTGCAGTGCTGTCCCAGATCCAGCAAGGACATGAAAGGGTGATCGGCTATTTCAGCAAAACCTTGTCGAAGCCGGAACGGAACTACTGCGTCACGAGAAGGGAACTACTGGCAGTAGTCAAAGGGGTAGAGCACTTCTACAAGTACCTCTACGGGAGAAAGTTTCTGCTGAGAACCGACCACGCCGCGCTCAAATGGCTCCTACAGTTCAAGAATCCGGAGGGTCAAGTTGCTCGTTGGATTGAGAGACTTCAAGAGTTCAACTTTGACACGGAACATCGAGCTGGATCCAGCCACAACAACGCTGATGCCCTATCCAGGAGACCTTGTCCAGAACAATGTAAGCACTGTCAAAGAGCCAAGGAAAAGGAGGCGAGCACTTGCAGGAGGACTGTGGTGGATGATTCCTGGCAGTCTAAGGCGCTTCGCGAGGTCCAGGAGAAAGCTGCGAAAACGGTTTTACTGGGTCAACTGTCAAGTCGATGTGAAGGAATGGTGCAGAAAATGTGCCGTATGTGCGGCAAGTAACGGACCCCAGAAACGGCCAAAAGCTCCTATGCGCCAATACAACGTGGGAAGCCCCTTTGAAAGGATCGCAATCGACGTGGCTGGACCGTTCCCGGAATCGGACAAAGGAAATAAATACATCTTGGTCGCCATTGATTACTTCAGCAAGTGGGCTGAAGCGTATGCCTTGCCAAACCAGGAGGCGGCTACCGTTGCCGATGTCTTGATTAAGGAATGGTTTTGCCGTTTTGGTGTCCCGTTGGAGCTGCATTCGGACCAGGGCAGGAACTTTGAATCGACGCTATTCCAGAACGTCTGCGATGTCTTGAAGATCAAGAAGATAAGGACAACGGCATTACACCCACAATCGGATGGCATGGTGGAGCGAATGAACCGAACCATCAATCGACACTTGGCCAAAGTTGTCTCTGACCATAATCATTTCCCCCTATTTCTCATGGCGTACAGGTCAGCAGTTCATGAATCGACGGGCGAAACACCTGCCAAGATCATCATGGGTCGTGAACTCCGGCTGCCCTGCGATTTGAAGTTTGGCTGTCCACCTGGTGAGGATATCTGGGGAAGACTACGCAAGTGATCTTTGTAGAAAAATGGACGATATCCATCAACGAGTCCGACTAAACATCCAAAGTGCCAGCGACAGGATGAAGGAGGCGTATGACGTGAAGACCGAAGAAGGAGGGTTCCAGGTTGGGGATTTGGTTTGGCTTCACAACCCACAGAGGCGACGTGGATTCTCCCCAAAACTGCAAAGCTCTTGGGAGGGCCCGTATGAGATTCTGGAGCGAATCAATGACGTCGTCTACAGGATTCGAAAGCCACCACGAGGAAAACCGAGGGGTTGTTCACTTCAATCGTTTAGCTCGATATGCTGGGAACCACGACGATCAGGACGCTGAAGTGAGGCAGATCAGGTCAGCCAAGAAAGACATGTCATTGGGAACTTTCATGTCTCTACACTCCAATGTCCAGAAAGTCCAGAATGGCGTTGTCCAAGAGAGGCAGCTGGATTTGTTTGAAGCACCGGCCGAATACTCGTTGGCTCACTGGGTCACTGAAGACCTCAGTATGAGGAGTGGACTAGCTGCAGCTTTTAAACGAAAATTTGGACGAATAGACCATCTGCGACGACAAAAGCCAGAGGTAGGGAAGCCGCTCCAAATCACGAATGGGACAGGACACCTGTTCTACCTTGTGACGAAGAAGCTCCCACAACATCTGACCACCTACAGTGAAGTCGGGAAAGCCCTCAGTCATCTTCGTGACTTGATGCAGTCACAGGACCTGACTCATTTGGCAATTCCGAAGATGACTAATGACCGAGTGGACTGGCGAGTGGTGAGAAGCATGCTGGAAGTGATCTTCAAGGGGAGTGGCGTTGACATCCTGGTGTGCTGCTATCCTTTCAGGAGGACAAAGCAGAATACAGTGGACTGCTATTTCCACCGAACATCACACTGCAGGTTTGGGGACAGTTCCCGATACCGACATGAGGGCAATTCGGGACGAATTGCCTTGAGGAGGGGGCAATGTGACGAAACATTGTTCAGTACATGGTGAATGCGCCGGTACATTCTGGTACATTCTAGCGAGGCTAGATGGCGTCGAATGTTCTTCGCTTTTCTAAAAATATCTGGAATGTTCTTTCAATCCTGGCCAGGGTATATAATGAGATCCGTCATTTCGAGTGAGTTAGTTCAGTCAATTACGTCGTGAAATATAAATCGTAAAACATAAATAAGCTGTGATTTTGTATGTGAATAGTGAGTTCTGTACATAGTGACTTGTAAAATAAATAGATTAAAGCTGGACAAGTGTTTTCTATAGCGAAACTCGTTACAATATCATGAAACCAAAGTTGTTCAGAATGACATTCTCAAAAACTTTCATTTCAAACTTTTTTCTCTTAAATCAATGTAGATTCTGTATCTACAGGTTGATTCATTGATATGGAATGTGGGAAAAGATCGTACAGGACGAAAGTATTGCAGAATTACATTTCCAGCAACTTTTTTCTATTTATTTCAATGGTTATTGAGAATTTAATCCTGTACAACTTTCGTCCTCTACGATTTCATTCCCCCATGGAATCACCCTGTAGATTTTTTATAACTGATTTTGGAAAAAGAAGTGTATCGGAAAAGTTATTGAGAATATAAATTTGAATAATTTTGGTTGTATGATATTTTATCGTAAGTCAAAAATAGGAACAGGGAAATGAAGTGGCTTCCTTATTTTCAAGATGGCATGTGTAGCGCACCTTCGATTTTCCTGAAAACTCAGAGATAAGCTATTGAGTTACCAGTTAAAAACAAAATTTTGCGTATTTTCCAAAATTCTCAGATGCCCCTTTTTCAGGCACGGATTTACTGTACTAACTGCCATCAGATCAGCTCATTTCTCGTGACTTAGTAGTCCCGTTCAGGCTTCGAGAAAGTTTTGTTTAAGTGAGTAACCGATGACTCTTCCATGTCCTTGCGGATCTGGCAGAGCACTGCTTTGCGAAAGTGACACGTGCGTTGCATAACCCAAATGGCATAACAGTGAAGTGCCAAGTTCCAACGCGGGAAGCAGTATTCTCTCGATCTTCGGGAGCCATCTTTATCGGTCAATATCCGCTCTTCAGGTCCAGTATTGAGAAGATATTTGATCCGGACATGTGCTGTTGATCGGTGGTAGCTGATATATGTATTTATTCGTCACGTTGTTCAGCTGACGATGGTCCTCTCGATCCCTGTTTCTGTTTCTTTTTCAGATCCTTAGAAAAGGTGGCAACTAACTACTTCCTCTTTCCCGTCAACTGAGGATTGGTCACCTCGTCAGTCCCGAGCTCTTGACGAGCAGAACTCCATAAAGCAGATATTGAACCACTCCAGTAACTTGAATATTGGGAATAATAAGCCGGAAATAAGATCTATTGCGCTGGAAATATCACATTTGCTCATATAAGTCAGACCAATGTTATTTTAAATACCATTCAGGAATATTCGTGTTACAAAATTACCAACTACGAATGCTCTTTATCTTGAAAAATTGAATATCTGCTCGTCAAAATAAAGAATATGGCAATTTTTACTAATTTTCGATAAGCTGGAGCTTTGAAATCAATACACGGATTTTGTCGCGTAAACACTCGGCATTTTGAAGTTCGAGTTTTGTACAAGGTCTCCACGTATACATCGTGTTTAGAATAAAATGATGTACAGGGTGATCCATTTTAAGCGACAGGGTGCAAGTTCTCATAAATTATTCATCATATAGACTCAGAAAAAAAAATCTGTATAGTAACGTGCCCAAGAGAAAATGCTGGAAATATATTTCATGCTTCTATGATCGCCGCAACGGTATTGTGAAAACAGAAAATCAACAAATTTTCGAAATTTTCCTCTTTGAACTACCAAAAAAGAATATGGAGACAGATTTTGGACGATATTGTCTACAGCTACATGCCGTCAAACTTGATGTCACTAAATTGCCTATAACTTCGAAATTCCTTAACCGATTTGACTGTTTTTAAGCTCGTTTTGAAGAAGAAAATCTGCTTTTTCTGGCGCATTTACTCGAAGTCGACTTTATCCGCTTTAGCCGACCACAAAACATGAATTGTGAAAGTCAAACATGAATTTGAATTTGAATCTACAAAAAATAACAAGTGGTATTTGAACTGCGAAAAATTTCCGCTTGAAGCCAGTATTTTTCATTTTGCTGTACGATAAAAAAAAAAAAAAGTTCAGGGGGGTGTCAGTTTATACGGTGTCACCCGGTATGTACGTGTTCTAAGTGCCTGCGTGCGCCTTTATTTGATATTTATTTTATAGAAGTCAAAAGACAGATTATTTTCATATAGGTACTTACCTACATGTCTTACTTTTAAAACCTGTATCCTATATCGCTTAACTCAACAACCTGATTAGATACTGTCTGCAAAAAGTTGATCAATTTCGGTTTATATCGGGGTAACGTAATATATCACGGAGTATATGCTTATTACATTAATTGAACATGTTGAAGTTAGTTCGAGCACCCAGAAATCCGAACAAATATGAACGAATATATCGTGAAGGTTTATAGGTTATTTCAAGAGCTTGATGCGATTACTCACAAATAAGCTAATTCCATATATCGTCGTAAACCTCGTCAAAATTCATAGTGGACAGTGGCGCAGCGAGTGATTTTCTAAAGAGGGGGTTTACTCAATACCACAAAAGAGTTTAGCGCCGCAGACAATTTTTTTCTGGAATTTCCCCTTCTCTGTAATTTATTTCCCTTCATATCTAGTAGGAGAAATTCACAGAATCACAGAATCAAAAAAAGTCATAAACGTCAAACTTGTTGCATCGTCTGTGGCCCGTTTCAGTTCGTATCGTTAGCGATTCGCCGGAGAATCATGATTATCACTTCGAGTTTCACAAATACACAATCGAGTCTGAGAACAGGCCAAGTAGCGACTATGCTATAAATACGCACCTATGCAATATAAATTTTGACGAGTTGCTGGTGGGTCGCTGGCGATCGACTATGAATACGAGTGTTTTTCCTCGCTTCCTTTTACTCAAAAATGTTTTCAAAACCACTTGAAACAAAAGTTCATGTTATGTGCAGTACCTACGATAAAAAAGAATAAAATAAATACCTATGTGTACTTTTTCTTTTATCGACCTTTCAGATCAGTAAGTTTTCCTGGTGCATCAGGGATATTTAACAAAAATGAGTTTTATTTTTATGGTATGGTTTTTCACTTCATGGGCTCTGGAGGGGTTCCCCTTAACCCCCTCTCCTCGATTCGCCACTGATAGCGGAAATACTGATATTCAACATAATTATGCATTTTTATCTCATTTTTGTTATACCCTTTTAAATCTCTTGCCTCAAAAAATAACTTTTATCCCAGCCGTCAATGAACAATCAGTTCAATAGAAAAATCTGAATACAAAGTTCATCCGTGTGCATTCACGAGAAGTTGGTATATTCTAAGCAGAAATATTTTCAATAACCTGCACTATCGGCTAAGATAAAGAAATGTGTGGTTTTGTTTTTGAACAATACTCAACTGGATTTCAAAGAAGAGCCAACGTTAAGCAGTCTTTTCACTTGGGCCATTCGAGAGGAAGATCGGATTCCGGCCGAAGCATTATATCATTTTCTATTACGAATGATGAGATTTTATGTCAATTGGTAGGGTCATAGGTAAATGTAATTTTTCTAGAAAAAGTGATCTCCAAAAAATCATTGAACATGATATTGAAACATTTTTTTATATACAGGGTGTCCCAGAATATGTGGGCAATCTCCAGGTTCCAGATAGAAGCTGACAAAATAATATGATCGGTTCGCTTTATCGATGTCGATGAACAGTACCTTTCTTGTAGCTCAAGATGTAAGCTTCCCAAAAATATTATTGTTATACATACAGGTATCATAGAGGGTGTTAAAAAAATACCATTACTCTGTTAGATTTAGTCTCTGGAAAACCGAATGAGTCAAATGTGATTGAAATGGTTTATTTTGAGGAAACTTACCTGGGAACTATCATATTAAAAGTTTATCAAATTGCACGTAGTCGGTTCTCAAGAAGATTTTGAGAAAAAAACTATATCACTGCTTGAGATACAAAGAACTTGAGGACACGGGTGATTATTCATGATGTTATTCCATAATCGAAATCAGATTCCAAACAGTTTTGAAATAAAACCACATCCCAAACAACTAGTTTTTTTCATACATGTTAATAACCGTCATCTGCCGTTTCTTCCACAGAAGAAACCTGAGACAAATATGAAAAAGAACGAAGAACCAAGTTCTAAAATCTAGGTGCTCCTTAATTTTCGAATCTTGACAATGCAGGAGTTTATTCCACCATTTTTCAAATTCATAAGAAATGTTATTGTATCAAATCTCAGATAACTCATCAAATCATTGTAACGTTGAACATTGTACTCATAATATGTGAATTTTAGAGATAGATTTCAAAAAAGAGTCTTGTAGAGTTGAGGGGACTCTGTGTGATTCGTGATCTCATGATTTCGATTGTCAGTGGGCACATGGAGGACGCTACTCGGATTTTCTGTCTGTTGAGTTCCAGAATATTTTTATTGTGGTAGTCGTCCAATCGTGGTCAGGCATCCATCGAGCGCTAAGTTAGCTGATAGTTCAGCTTGGAATATTGTATCTAATTTGCCCAGACTTTGTGATATTTCACCTGGCTACAATAGGCTCCAGACCCTGCACTAAAGGGCGTTTTAGTATCGTGTACCGATACTTCGATCGGAGAGGCTGTTTTCGAAAAAGTCGGAGTGTGTGCGACTTTCGTGCGCGTGCGCAGCAGCGAAAATTGCGATTTATTGTTTTTTCTGTCCCCTGGGTGGGATAGATGTTTCGCCAGTCTAATTTCTTATCAGTGATACTGTGCAATTTGGAGTTTTTGAATTGAAGGGTCCAAATGGTGATGGTGCCTTTGTGCCAACCCAGACCAGGTCAATCCAGAATTCCTGCTGCTGCTGGACCAGTATCACCCCGTAATATGAAGTCAACTGTACAATACAATGCGTTTCCACATTAACAAGAGCAAGACAAGAAGCTGATCGTGAGTCAGCAAGAACAAATAAAAGCCATGCATGAAGTATGTCAATGTATTGCCTCCAGCGTTGTTGAGAATGAATCCTTTTTTTTTGCTAAGAAAATATACACAAATTAAATTAATTGAAACAAAAATCCCGGAAGTTGGCTGTCAAAAAAGTGAAGGCAAATCAAATGAAATGGTTATCATAGCGTACGTAGCGCCATCTCACGGCTACGTAAAAGCTTTCACCAAATTATGATTTTTCACCCCAAGAAAGCCCCCTTGTCAAATTTTGTGCAAGCATTTGATTTTGTTTGGATTTTATTTAAAAAAATTAAATGATTCTGTGATATTTGAATATTACTGACTCACTGTGTATAAAATCAAAACAAGCATCAAGAAAGAAAATTTTGGTATACACAAAAAAGACAATAAGATAATCTATAGAACTTACCCACCTGAAAAAGTCACCACTATTCACTATCAGAGTAACACAAAAACACAACGACAGTAAAGATACTCGCGCGATAAATTTCCGAGAGCGGCTGCGGGCCTCCTGAAAACTGGGGTCCAGATAGAGCAGAATCCAACATCCAACTGACAGAAATTCGTTTTAAAGATGGGAAAGATTTTGCAGCTATAGTAGGGAATTTTCAGTGGGGATGCTGGGGGTGTGCGGTTGGTATTTTCACACGGATCACAATCTTCCCCACGAAAATACTTTTTGAAATCTTGGGAACTTGAGTATGCATTAAATTTCTTGTTAGAAAGGTTTCTCGGTTGGTCAAATTAGGCGTGATTTTCAAGAAAATATAATATGTTCGTTCTTCGAAAGAAGTATATACATCAGTCGCCTGTGGTACAAAATCACAGACAAATCTCTTGAAATTTGATCAATCCATAAAGCGTTTGAATATGTTTGGAAATAAGCGGTCAAATAACTAAAGAGAAAGCAAGATAGTAACTGATAAGGGACTGTTTTTGTTCGTCATCTTTCTTAGGAAAAGTTTATCAAAAGGTTGGAGTATCAAGTCTATACCTCTTGCATTGGTCTAGCCATGCAAACTGTAATTTTTTCGTAATGAAGAGCCTAATCGGCTAGGGGTTGCGAACTACCAATAAATGTATATGCCGTCTCCAAACCCTAGTTACACAATTCGTAATCCGCTTTATCAAACAGATGAATTCACACTCTCCAGTTTGAATAGTACAATAAAGCTGGATATTGTACTAGTTGAATCCAATATGAATCGGCTTGGAGTGCATTGATGGGTGAAGCGAGGCATACACGCGAACGTAGATGTAGTAACACATCAACGTCCAACCAAGAACGTCGTGCATCAACGTTGACATATTTTAAGCACAGACGGCGAGGGATGTTTGAAGACACGATTGCACTGATTACAGTTTTTGTATGGCAGTGTGCAACACGGTCGCACAAAATTTACCCAAACACTACAGAATCCCTACCCGAATGTACTTTTTCACGACATGGATGTTTCAACGCACACTCATGAACGAACGTTGATGTATTCGGGTTTTAGTGGGGCATAAAGGAGCATACACGGACGCAGACTACTTAATACAAGTACGTGCATTCATCAGCGCGCATCCTAAAACCACCCACACACGCTCGAGCATGTTGGGCGAGCACGAGTTGGAAGTAGGCTTGGACCAACATGCTCGACAGTGGTTGGGTTGTTGAAGCCTAGTTGGTGGTTGGAATGCTCGGCTCGGCGCTCAGCTCCTCGTGACGAGCCCAAGATGCTCGAACGTCTGTGGGGGGGTTTAAGTCGTCCGTTTATGGTCGTTTTTTAATCACGTACATGTGTGTGTGCATACAAAAACCACGTCCTACTTGTATTTCGTCAGAACCTGAATACATCAACGTGCGTTAATGAGTGTGGGTTGAAACGTCCATGTCGTGAAAAAGTACAGTCAGGTATGGGTTCTGCAGTGTTCGAGTCAATTTTGTGCGACCGTGTTGCGCACTGCCATACAAAAACTGCAATTGGTACAATCATGTATTGTATTGAATACAATACTGTGCTTGAAATATGTCCACGTTGATGCACGACGTTCTTGGTTGGGCGTTGATGTGTTACCACATCTACGTCCGTGAATGCCCCGCTATACACTGATTGCAGTTTTTGTATGGCAGTTCGCAACACGATCGAAAAAAATTGACCTAAATACTGCAGAACCCCTACCTGAATGTACTTTTTCACGACATGGATGTTTCAACGCCCACTCATGAACGCACATTGATGTATTCAGGTTCTGACAAAATACAAGTACGATGTACTTTTTGTATGCACACACATCGTGTACGTGATCAAAAAATGACCATAAACGGAGGTTTTTAGATGCGCACGTACTTGTATTAAGTCATCTGGTACCACTCTACTGTTAACTTTGTGAGAAGAATCATTTTGACCAGCCCAACAACTTTTTTATCTGCGAAAAATCTGTTAATCACTTCGTTTTTTAAATATCATTCGAGAAAGATTCGAGGGAAAATAAAAAAAAACAATGCGATAACAACATTGTCACACCACAGCGAGCGATAATATGGTATACTTACCAAAAGAAAATTGTGCGATATACATTTTATGAAATTGGTGCATTCAAGCTCGTTGCAAATACGAACTGTGCTACCCACGGACCAACTGATAAACTTTTTAGGCCATTTGAGGAAAAAGTTATCCTAAAAATATGAATATTTCAGAACCACAACCAAAGAAAAAAAAAACGATATTTTTTTTTGTATTATGGAGCTGGTCGGTATTAAACAAAAAAATGTCACTTCACTTTGATTAAGGTCTCTTGAAATTCCATAGCAACGTCATTAGTTTGTTAGAGATTTGTAGAATTTTTGACATTTTGATATGTGGAAAAAGAATTGAGTTATCAATTAATAATTTTTTTTTCATGAATGAACTTTATTGAGTTTTACTCAAAAATCTTTAGGGATGCGATATTCTGGAGCACCCATATTCATTTCCTTTTATCGTTCAATCGGGGTTTTATATACCAAAGATAGAACCATGTCTACTGATTTGAAATCTAACAGGCAAACCCTGGAATCCCAAAATTTTTGAACATTTTCAACAAATGAACCACGTTGCTATGGAATTTCTAGAAACTTTGATCGAAGTGAAGTGAAAAGTTTTAATGCCGACAAGCACCATCATACAAAAAAAAACATCGTTTCTTAAGTCATGGTTCTACATATTGATATTTTCAGGATACCTTTTACAACAAATGCCCTTCTCAAAAAGTTTATCAGTTGGTCTGTAAGTAGCGCAGTTCGTTTGTGCAACGAGCTTAAATGCACCAGTTTCATAAAAACGTCACAAGTCCGGTCCTGGCCAAAATTCAAAATCGTAGTTTTGATGGAACATCCAAAACATATTGACCAAGATCATATCCAATCAGCGAAATCCTTGAACAATAAAAAAAAAATATTAAGAATAAAATTATGCTCTAACTTAAGTTAATGAGGTGTTTTTCCCCGTCTAGTGGTAGGGTGTTGATTGCCTACGCTTGGAAACAGTGAGGCTGGTTTCCAATGGAATGTTGATCCATTTTTATGGTGCTGCGAGTGTGTTTCTGGAGGGTACTAGGAAGATTAATTTTCTTTGAGATTGCTCGTCCGATCAAATTCAACATGTTCGCATTGAGATTCATTTCTGGAAAATTTGCTGGTCACGGTGATCAGTGAATCAATCTCCAACGCATTTTGTACTCTTCTCGTGCGATGAAGCCTAGGAAATGAAATTGTCTCCAATTTAATTTTGATAAAAAGGATAAAACCGAATAATTGGTTGGTTTGGGTTAGTGTGTATATTATGATTTTTTGTTTCCACGAGAGATTCATTCCATGCAACTTAATCCACGAAACTATGGCTTCAAAAACCCGCAAATCGCATTCAAATATCTCTAAAAAATAAACTCCAGGTCCGTATTTGAAAAAAATAATCTGATGATGGCCGCTCAAAGACGAAACTTCAGATTTCCAATCTGATATCACCATCTTGTAGAGAAGAAAAAGTTGCTTTGATAAAGTGTAATTTATTTTAATATATCTTTTTAAACAAACACAGTAAATTATAAAAACGTATTTGAAAAAATTCCGTTTTTCTCGAATATCTTCGGAAGTATCCTGAACTTTTGAGATTTCACGTGGTGCGCGGAATCTAGCTAATCAGATCACGTGTATTTGTATTTGCTTGTCATAACATCTTTTTCATAAGAATTTATGCCATCGGCGTCGTCAGATGATCTTTTGTGACTTTTAATCTCAGTCTTGCTTGGTACAGGGTTTTTTTTATATATTGACACCCCCCTTAACTTTTTTGTTTAACGTTTCTGAAAAAAGTTTCTCAGATAAAAGTTTGGTGGTTTTCAGTAAATTTTTTGAAAAACTCTATTTCGCATATACAGGTTGCCTCAGAAAGTCTGGGCGTGGTCCAACTTTCTTATTTCAAATTAGAACCCTATTTTTTTATTCGATTTTAATATTCTCCTAAAAATTCTAAACAATTTTTGTATAGCATACCCTATACCTAAATTTAACGTATAAACAGATATTGACCGCGGAAAGTTTTTTATGTAGCATACCTAAATTTGACGTATCAATAATTCGCAATGTTGCTTGGTTACCGTAATTGTTTAAATCTCTGACATATTCGTTGTCTGAGACGATAAAAATGCCTTACACAGATGAGGAAAAATGTGATCTTTTTCGAATATTTTATGAAAATGACAAAAATGCATGTGCAGCAAGAAGGGAATATCGGCAACTCTTTCCAATGTGAGCGCCCCCAACGCGAACAACATTCAAAAATGTTGAACGTGGGTTTAGGCAGCGAATGTCCGTGAAAAGAAAAAAGAAGCTAGCCGTTGTCGATCAGGAGGAAGAACTAATAGTTATTTTCCTAACAAGTTCGCAAAGTGATGCTTTCCCGCACGCAAAAGCAGTTAGACGAACGACGCGAAGCGGAGTTCGGGTATGCTTTAAGGGCGGGAAAGACACTTTGCGAACTTGTTAGGAACAATATTTTTTCTACGAGCGTTCACAGATTAGACACGAAAAACTTTAGATAATATATTATTTGAACGCACTTAAAAACATAGAACTTGAGAATAATGATTATTTATGCTCAACAATATATTTATATTGAAAAAACAGTTTGTGGCGGCAGCAGGAAATTGAATAATATGGGTATAATCAAAATCATAATTGATTCATTTTATATTTGAAATGCAAGGGCATGTCCGATCACTGTTCATAAAATTTCCTCTTTTGTCGCCTTATTCCCTGCTATTGGCAACACTGTTTTGATTTGACATGACACTCTAGACAGCTAAGATCAGTCAGTCTTCGTTTAATCGTTTATACTTTTATAAATTTGATTGTCCGTTTGTTTGTATACATGATCAGGTTTTTCTGATGCCACTATTCAGCTCAAATCTTTCGAAGATTTCCGATAAACACAGTAATTTGCACCAAAATCAAGCAAGAACCACTCACAAATGCCGATTGAAAGTCGTCATTATCAATGTTTGTTTACGTTACTGGCGAATGCGTTTTTAACGCAAAAAAAGAATTGTGTGTTTCATTTTGATTTTGACTGAAAAGGGAAAAGTAACAAGAACATTATTTTTTGCATTACAAAGTGCATTATCTACAGTTTGGTTGGTATGAAAACGAAGTTTAAAACAACAAATTGGTAGGTATTTATTTGAGTTGACAAATGGGGGGGGGCACTAGTGCGGGAAAAGGTTACTTTGCACACGCAAATGAGTGTGCGAAGTGGCTACTTTGCGCACGCTCGTAGAAAAATATTTTAGGACAAAAGAATTATGTTTTGCCAAGAGATGTTGATATCAAAGGAAGAAGATCACAATTTTTTCAAAAACATATTATGGTCAGATGAATGCATTTTCAGTACTGCAGGAATTCATAATCGAAAAAACGTGAGATTTTGGGCAACTCAAAACCCCCGAGCAACGAGGGAAACTAAGATCCAAGGTCGAAGTTCCTTAAATGTGTGGTGTGGAATCTTGGAGAATAAAATTATTGGGCCAATTTTTATTGACGGGCGCTTGAACGGCGAGAAATATTCGAATTTATTGACGAACGAGGTAGAAAATTATTTGGAAAACTTACCACTCCGTCAATACAATCAAATAATTTGGCATCAGGACGGAGCTCCACCACACAACGTTTTTCCGGTTGTGAATTATCTCAATGAGAAATACCAAACGTAGATTGGTCGCACTGAACCGATCAGATGGCCGCCAAATAGCCCGGATTTGACGCCACTTGACTCTTTTTGTGGGGTCTTCTGAAGGTCTATGAAATACCGACCGAAAATGTAAAAGTTTTAAGAAATCGGATTATTGAGGCCATTCAAGAGACCAATCAAAATAATGCTCACTTTATTGTTAATAGCATAAATAAAATCGAGCGAGCATTATACGCAGTGCTTAGAAATGGACGGTGGACATATCGAGCAGTTATAGTGTTGTGTTTAGTTTGATGAAATATAAGATTGTTTTATTATATTTGCATGTTTTTTTGTTTCTATCCAATTTCTGTGAAACGTCAACATTCAAAGGTCAATATCTTTTTATACGTCAAAATTAGTTATAGGGTATGCTACATAAGAAATGTTTAGAATTATCACGAGAATATAAAAATCGAAATTGAAATAAGAAAGATGGACCACGCCCAGACTTTCTGAGGCACCCTGTATATGCAAATTAGAGTTTTTTGGAAAATTGTGTCAATATATAAAAAAAAAACCTGTACAAGAGTTGGTAGCTATCTGGTATCATAGGAAACTCAATTTCCTCACGCAATAATGTTCGATTGATTGCATCAGTCACATTATGGACACATCTACTCACAATGATGAAGTTGCATGAAAAATGAATTCGATTTTTTTTAATTGTAAACTGAAGAAAATCGCAAAAAAACGATACGTATTTTTTTATTTCGTAAAAATATGATTTTTCCAATAGGTATTCAAGTATAGAGTTTTGTATATAAAGATTTACTGAAAATGGTGCTACAATGTTATGACGTCATAACATTGCAATTTTAGCACAATTAGTACAGTAAATCCGTGCTTGAAAAAGGGGCATCTGAGAATTTCGGGAAATACGCAAAATTTTGTTTTTAACTTGTAGAGGGTGTCTCCAATAGCTCAACTCTGAGTTTTCGGGAAAATCGAAGGTGAGCTTGACATGCCATCTTTGAAATAAGGGAACTACTTCTTTTCCGCGTTCCTATTTTTGACTTACGATAAAATATCATATAACCAAAATTGTTCGAATTTCCTTTTCAATAAACTTTTTTTTCCAAAATCAGTAATAAAAAATCTGCTGGGTGATTTCATGGTGGAAAGAAATCGTACAGGACGAAAGTTGAGCAGAATTCAATTCTGAGTAACCAGTGAAATCAATAGAAAAAAGTTGCTGGAGATGTGATTCTGCACTACTTCGTCCTGTACGATTTTTTCTCATATTCCATATTAATGAATCACCCTGTAGATTTTGTATCATTGATTTTCGAGAAAAAAGTTTGAAGTAAAAGTTTTTGCGTATTTTCCAAAATTCTCAGGAAAAGTATGGCTTTACTGTATTGAATGGACAATTTGCACATTTTTTGGAAATATGCAAAATATAAGGATTAGTACTGATCCAATCAAAATTGATTTGTACGTTTTTGAAAAATGTAGAAAAAACCATTTTTTTTTGAAACTTTGACGCCCTCTGTAGACTTAACGAAGCAATTTTGGTAAGTTTGCCTGATCGCCCTATTTTTAGTCAAGGAATTTGTGGTTAAGCGTTGTACAGTCATTTCAGGGACACCCTGTATAATTGCGCGATTTCAATTATCTAGCCCTGATGATGCAATGGACCAGTTGCGAAGCGTTGGCTAAATGATATTGATCGTTAATTTATTGTCCAAGAAAAGCTGAAACCTTTCTTCTTCAACAATTATCAATGAATCCGATTTTTTTCTAAACCCTCAACACTCCGAATCTCGAAACTCAGACTATTCAGGACACTTTTCTACTTGAATTGGATTCAGGATTGCGTATTTGGAATTATGGCCTATCATCAAGTAACATCCTGTATAGTGCTGAAAAAATATGAAAACCTATCAACGTTATGAAAACCTATCAACTTAACGTCATATAGCGTGATTTTTTTTGAAAACGGCAAATTCTCAACAAAAACCAACACATGCTTGACATTCTTACCGGCCATGTATTGTTGACATTCTATGAACGATTTCCAAATTTGTTGCAGATCCACCGATGATTGTAATTAGCTCGATTAACACCGGAGAAATTAAAACGGAAGTGAAATCAATGTGGACAGAAATTACCAAACAAATCGGTTCTCTAAAGAAGGAAAATACTGAGCGCAGAAAAGCAAACCAAGCACTAAAAAATCGTCTTCTAGAAATTCAAAGATACAACCCAGTATTCTATGGCATTGCAGAAAAGAATGAAGATGCACATGAAGACTATTAAAACAATCCAAAAATAAGTTGTGGCTTTGAGGAGATTTTTTCAGAATGAGAAACTCAGACCATTAGTTATTGAATGTTTAATCTACCCATTGAAAGCTACGATTCTAGAAAAAAAGGGGTCTCAAAGAAACTGGAATTTTTGTGGCAAAAGACTATATCCCAGAGGGCCAGGACCAAAAAATACTAATATTGTCTTGAATCTAATATTGTCTTGAATTTCTAATATGGTCTTGAATTTTCATGGACTTTCGAATTCAGAAATAAAAAAAATTGAGGCAAGTTCCCCATTGGTTGACTAACGATAAGTAAAATATTGTCACTAACATAATTCTGATAACTACATGTTGCATAGAAGCCCAAGGCAGCAAGAGCATATAACGAAAAATGCACTGTTTTTATGCCTTGAAATGGATGGGATGTTGAGAATCTTCAAGCTTTCTCACAATCACAATTCGCAGAGTAAGGGGTCAATAGTAAAATGTATAATCAAAAATAATACATACATGCATATGCATTAACGTCGGCGCAGTGCGAGAGAGATGGAGAGAGAATATCAAGTGATAGAGAAGCATGGAGTTTTAGTAATTAATTTTTTTAGTTAGTTCAATAATTCGAAACAGACTATGCCCATTCACCACCAAAACAAATTTTTACCCCTCAAAACAAATTACGGGCTAGTTTCCCGCCAATTCCGTCATAGCGAGATAACATGTTGGCGTCACGAAACTATAGCAAGCGCTTATGGGAAGCGACCGGTCCAATTCTCTCTAAGTACGTCCATAACACCATCATAAAAGAAATTACCTTGCAACTTAATGTCAAAAAACACTCTCAACGACTTCTTTTCCATGCGTGATCGCACGAACGTCTTTAGACAGTAACAAACACACTCGAGAACGCAATCTGACTTTCGGGATATTATACGGAAGACGGATTGTCGAACAACAGGCGCTCGCACGAACGCAAAGGAACGACCGTACAGAATGCGCTAGCAGATGCTCTCGCTAGAGCTATAAACGTCTCAGAAATGTTTCCAGGTTTCTGGACGACACCTCCCATCAGTGATGGGATTTTGTTGAATTTGTTTCTGAGCCGTGTGCTGATTTTCCAGAGAGAGTTATCCTGTGTGAACAAACCGGCTATTGATGCGCTCCAGTATTCATATACGAATTTTGCGTGTCAAATTTAAAACTCTCGTCTTTTTCGGTTTTCAAGCTTTATCAGATCCAAAATCTCCACAGGTAGCCTGTCTTCATCGTGCTCAAGATTGACCGGTCGGCTAATCTGTACTGAAAATATGTTCACTAGCAAAAAGAAAAGCGGGGTTATGATGTTAGAAAAACAAACGTTTGGAAAAATGGGATGATTTGAGCACCTAATTATTGCTGTTAGAAAAGTGTGTGAAGTGTTCAAGGAGTGTCGTTAATCAGTGCTAGTGATTGGAAATTGGATCAGGCTAGCTATTCTCAGCCGAGAGTGGTTGGGATAAATACTCGATTTTCTAAAGACGCCAACCGTTTTATGCCCTTTAGCCTGGGTTCCAATGGATGTGCTCACTCAAAACGGGAAATCAAAGATACTAAACCAAATTTAACTGTAGACCAAAATGTTTAATCACAACATTTTTAACGCAGTTAGGTTATCTCAAAAACTCCTATAAAAAGCAACTCAACCAGTTCAAGTAGGTAGATAGAATCAAATATTCTAGTCGAAAAATAGCGAAAATGATACCTCTTGTGCTACAATTATTGGTGATGCAACTCATAATATATTTCACTTATCTGTGTGAAATAAAAATATGAGCAGACAAATAGTCACGAGTGTAGCTTCGGCCATTTGTGGTTCACAAACTCTGGAGAATAATTATTTCAATTCAAGTAAATATATGTATAGGTGGGTAATTTGTTTATCAATAATATTATTCTATCGGATCGTTATACGCATATATGCTTAGGTTAAATGGAACAGTGACGAGATACCGATGACAATGATGATCTCGTGCCGTGCAGTGGCGTAACAAATAAAGGTACAGTATCCACTTATTCTGGTTGTGCTATGTGCTCCCCCAAATTAATGTTAGATAAAATAAAATTGGAAAGGACTCACAATATTCCGTCTTCACTATGAGGGTTAACTTTTCCAGTTCGACGTCTAAAAGAGCTATGGTTCAAGGGCTTCGTGAATTAGTTATTTTTGATAAGTAGGTATGCAAATTTCGCCTTTTTTATTGCAGTGGTTACTTGTGCGTATATAGACTAGGACAGTACCACGGGCTTCCATCAGTCCAAGGACTTCAATCGCACAAATAGGTTCGATCAAACAAAAAGGTAAGTGAAAAATAAGAAGAAAAGATATAAGGTCTAAAACAAAAGAAAAATCCAGTAAGAGATTTTTGTCTTCCAGGTCATTATGGGAGAGAACTTACCAAGGTTGGTAAGTGGCGTACTTACAACGTGCAACTGCTAGTGGAAAAATGGAATTTTCCTGCTTGGGGACCATAAATCTCACATAAAATCATCAGCAAATGGATGGATTCGAACAAGTAAAGGCTTTGTCTCCAAAAAGTGAGCGTCTGGTCGGAAAATTCTGACAAAAATGGCAAAAATGTTAAGAGGCATGTGACTTTCTTGGTCTAACCATAAAATCCAGCACATGTCATATGGCCCTCAAGTGACAGATATTCCTTTGTTACAGGAAAAGAAGAATCTGTAGGATCAAACCTAAAAATGGATGTCTTCGGAAATTGGCCTTGACCATGACATTGACCTAGAAGCAGCCAAAATTAGTTCAATCAAAAAAAAGAACTGATGTCTCAACAGCTGAGTTTGGCAGATGTTTGTTAACATTAGTTGATTGCTAATTTATTGTTGATTTGTTTCACATTACTTTAATAAGAGTTGAATACGTTTTAGTATATCATTTACTGTGAATGTGAATCATTCTGAATATGTTGAGAATAAATGTGAGTTCTTGTAGTTTTATATATTATTCAGAATTGATTAAACTTGACTGTTGATAATTTGTTTACAAAAATAGATTTTTAGTTAAATTTCCACTTTTTCGACCTGAATTTCGTCTTGTTTCGTGCTTACTAATTCAGAGAACCGTATGAGTTCTGGTTCCAGATTTTCTTTTGACTGGATTTCATTGACGATCTGGACTTTCTCGTTCAAGAAGATCTGTCTTTTCTTTACCTTTTCAAAAATATATAAGAGTATGCACTTTAAAAAAAAATTTTTAGCCTTTAACTTTTTGACCTGACCTTGTATACAAATTCCGAAGGCAGAATCGAGTTCCACAGAAAAAGTATACAGGGCTTTTCACTTAAGACTCCTCACGTCAATATCTCGGAAACGAATAGGAATATTTGATTTCTGTAAAAAGTAGTCAATGTATGGGGTCGAGTAGTTATTTTTCACAGTTAAAAAAATTCGACGCCTACCATGACTAAAGCGTCGCGACGCATCGAAAATATCAATCGATTGCAGGGACTTTGAAATTACGCGGATTCTAAAGTACATGTTATTTATAAACTTTTTTGTTATTCAGTCGAACTCATTTATTCTACTCAGTTTTGAGATATACAGTGTGTCCAAGATAACGATGTCTATCATGGGGATCTTGAAAACCGTGCGAGATACAAGGTCGGTTAAATGGAGGCAAAGTTGCGTATTTTGATGCTTAACAAAATGCCGTTTTAAAAGCCAAGAAATTCCGACTAAGTCCGAAATTATCCAAAAAAAACCGACATTTTTCAAAATTATTGTTTTCAGTTTTTTCTGACCACATTTGAAGAGATATTTCTAAATGAATGGAACTTCTTCACTGCCACTTTTTGCCCTTCACAAGATAGCGTTATCAAATTGAAGAACCGACGTTTCGTCTATGAGCAGCCATCATCAACTTTGTTTTTTCAAATACGGTCCTGGATTTTTTATCACGGATTTTGAGAGCCTCTTATGTTCCTAAAACAACGATGTATCGCACTTATTAAAAAAAAGTTGTTTGTTTTTGATCCTATTAAAAATGTATTTTTTGTCTCTCTCTAACACATGAGTTCTTATGGAAAAATCCACCAACATAATTTTTTTGAATAATTGCGATACATTGTTGGTTTAGGAACATAAGAGGCCCTCAAAATCCGTCATAAAAAATCCAGGACCGTATTTAAAAAAACAAAGTTGATGATGGCTGCTCATAGACGAAACGTCGGTTCTTCAATTCAATAACGCTATCTTGTAAAGGGCAAAAAGTGGCAATGAAGAAGTTCCATCCATTTCAAAATATCTCTTCAAATGTGGTCAGAAAAAAATGAAAACAATTTTGAAAAATTTCGTTTTTTTTTGGATAATTTCGGACTTAGTCGGAATTTCTTGGCTTTTAAAACGGCATTTTGTTAAGCATCAAAATACGCAACTTTGCCTCCATTTAACCGACCTTGTATCTCGCACGGTTTTCAAGATCCCCATGATAGACATCGTTATCTTGGACACACTGTATATCTCAAAACTGAGTAGAATAAATGAGTTCGACTGAATAACAAAAAAGTTTATAAATAACATGTACTTTAGCATGCGCGTAATTTCAAAGTCCCTGCAATCGATTGATATTTTCGATGCGTCGCGACGCTTTAGTCTTGGTAGGCGTCGAATTTTTTTAACTGTGAAAAATAACTACTCGACCCCATACATTGACTACTTTTTACAGAAATCAAATATTCCTACCTATTCGTTTCCGAGATATTGACGTGGGGAGTTTTAAGTGAAAATCCCTGTATAACTTATAGGCTGAAATTTTTTTTTTTAAAGTGCATACTTTTATATATTTTTGAAAAGGTAAAGAAAAGACAAATCTTATGGACTCTAAATATACAGGGTGTTCCATTTAAAAAAATAAAGTTGGGTCCGATAACTTTTTGACCTGACCCTGTATACTAATTCCGAAGGCAGAATCGAGTTCTACGGAAAAAGTTATAAAAGAAACAGTTTTCACATTTTCCATCACTTATCTGATAGTTTAGATACGAGGGGTACCTTAAAATGCAACATTTTCAGTTTAGCCCTGTATCTCAGAAACTAAAAGGGCTATGAAAATTTTGTTAACGGCATCTTTGGTTTCACGAAAAAGTAGCACACTGTCGCGAAAACCGCAACTTTCTATCTATAAGAATAACGGAGATACCCCGCAAAAGTACCCAAAATGGGACACCCTGTACATGAAATTTTGTTATGGGTGAATGATTCGGAACGATTTATAATAGTAAAAATTCACCTAAATTCAGGTAATTTTCATAAAACTGTTCCTCATTGCATTCGTCCAAACATGCCGCCCCCGTTGAAAGGCTCCTCTTCCAAGAATTAGAGGTACTTGAAGTTGAGTTGACGTCCGGAATCAAACAGATTTTTACAACTGAACGTTTGACAATTCCACTTCGTGTCTTCGATGTTACAACGCGTACACGTCCATCAGCTCCAGGATGAGTTGCTATAATCCTTCCCAGTGGCCACATAGTTGGATGTAGATTTTCTTCTCGTAAAATAACCAATGCTCCAACTTGCAGATGTGCTATTTTATCAAACTGCCATTATGTACGCTGATTTAGTTGATGAAGATAATCGTGCGACCAACGTTTCTAACAATGCTGGAACATTTGCTGGTCGAGGTGATATCGCTTAACATGGTTGACCTTTGATGTGGTTAGATCTCGTTGCAGCTGTCCTGGGTTGCCCACCAATAATCAAGTTAGCTGGTGCTAAAACCTCGAGGTCGTTAGGGGCGTCAGAAAGAGGAGTGAGAGGGAGAGAGAATTTAAAGTGGCTTAAACGCTACATACTCTTCTCCAGAAGGAATCACAATGGCAGTGGCGGGTCAAAGAAAAAAGGCTTTTGAGGCGTTGAAGGACATTTTAAGTAAGAAACCAGTGTTGGGACATCACAGTGATAAAAAAGACCTGATTTTGATATGTGACGCTGGTCATTATGGCGTGGGTTGTGTGTTGAGCCAACCAGATGAGGAAGGAGAAGAATTTCCAGGGGCATATCATAGTCGTACACTAACACATAGCGAGAAGAATTTCGCGTAAGTAGCCCTCTCCATAATCACAGGAATCAAGGAGTTCCATGATTATATTTTTGGCCGCAAGGTGCTTATCAGGACAGACCATTAACCATTGTTAGGTATTTTCAATCCAAAAAAGGGCATTCCAGAAAGAGAGTATTTCTGAATGCTAAGGTGGAACTTGATGTTATCTGCGTATGATTATGACTTGGTTTACGTGCCTGGCTTAAAAATTCAAAATGATGATGCTTTGAGCAGACTTCCTCTTAATATATATTTTCCAGATGCCCCAGCGGTGGATGAGGTTTTGATGCTAGAAAACATCCCAGAAAAATCTTCTGCTCTTAGGACATTGCTTGTGAAAGCAAGAAAGATTCAGTTTTATCCAGAATTTTACAATGAGCATGGAAGGGATGGCCAATGGACAATTTGCATACATTTTCAAATGACTTGAAATTTTATATACGTATTCTAGACATTATTTGGAAGTCATCAGCGAAGAAATTTTTCCGAAATACCCAAAAGTATACTAAATAATTGAAAAAGAAGACGCGAATTTCACTGCATGATCGCAAAAGGGGTGGGGCCATATTACTCTTCCGAGAGAGAGAGAGTCATCACAGTCAATACGTCAGACGGAGATAGATAGTGTATTCTGTGACGTAGTGGATGTTGATTGGCGCTCTTTAATCCGTGATTACTGCATTATTAGAAGTCGTTGGTTGATTTTTTAAAAAATCAATGGGATCAGTACTTACTAATCCTTATATTTTTCATATTTTCAAAAAATGTGCAAATTGTCCATTGACAAAACGAGTTTCACACCGGATTTTACACCTTTTTTGCAACGAAAAAATGAAATAACCTGTTATCAGGACTGTCTAATATGGGGCACAAGACTAATTATTCCACCACGGAGGAGAGAGGCAGTGCTTAAAACACTTCACACTGCTCATCCCGGCATAGTAAAAATGAAAGCACTGGCTAGATCATATGTATGGTGGCCTAGCATGGACAAGCATATTGAAGACCTAGTAAACAAGTGTGCCAAGTGTCAAGAGTCAAGGAACATGCCTATAAAATCTGCTGTACACCCTTGGGAATGGGCACGAGCACCGTGGACCAGGATACTTCTGGATTTTGCTGGCCCAATGAACGGAAATATCTTCCTTATTGTAATAGACTCCTTGTATGATTTGTGGATCTTGCCGGTATGAGCTTTGGCTGTAGATATCCACTATTCATGTGAATAGTAACTCAACTCGTTCAATTTTACAACGGAGAGCTTTTTTAATTAAACTTTTGATTAGATTACAATGTCAAAACATTCCATAGCAACAGAAACTTGTTATTTTGGCCGCCTTCGTTTTTCCTCCAATTTAGTGGGTATGTTCGGTATCTTGGGTCGTGCTTCTGCGCTACTAAACCAGAGAACTAAATAACGACGAGAAGCGACAAAAACTTGTTTTTCCCATTGCTTAAATGAGAACACATTTATTTACACCTATATGCACCGTAGAAATCTAATCCGGATGAAGTCTTTATCGCGATTATATTCCTATTTTTGTATGCACCGCAGCGCTTAAGCCTGAATCGGTCGCTTAACTCTGATTGCTCCATTTTCTAGGCTTAATCGAAGAATTTCAACGAATTCTAACCTAGTCTTTCATTTCTTTATGTTTATCCTACCAGATTTTGAGGTTTTGCGACTAAAGACAAAACTATGAAAGTGGAATATCAACGGAGGATTATTTAGATTTTTAAAAAATCATCGATTGGAGTAGGATTCTTTTCCAATTCCAATAGGTGGTCAATGGGTACTATGTATACTATACAAAAAAGATCTCAATATCAAGCAATATTTATTGCTCCACAACACACTCATAATAATGCGAATTGCTCAATAGAATATTGAATTGAATAGGTACCTATTTTTGTAGGTAGGTACAAAAAAAACAGTGTACCTATCACACTCTGATATCTACCGCATATTTTACCTATGATTTTTTATCGTTCAATCGATCGACTCAATTTGGATTGGTGTTGAAAGTAGGTACCTACCTATCTATATCCTGTAGAGGTATCTAATGGCTACTTATCTCAAAGTTTTGTCTAATTCTAATTCAATTCAAAATTTTAAGTTTACGGGTAAACCCAGACTCATGAACAAAAAGACTCGTTGATTTACTTTTTTTTAAAGCTTTGAGTACTAATCATCTCTACAAGATATACTAAAATAAAAACCTTTAAAACTGATGGTCTCATCACTTTTTATTTGTTTTCCCAAATGAGATCTTTTCATTCAATTTTCTTGACTTCATCCAAGTCCCAATTTATAACAGATATCCCAATAGAAGAAGGTTTGTGTTTTTATCAACTATATAAGACATTATTTTAATTATATTTGCGTTTTCCAAAGTTTGTACATCGAGTTGTACATATTTGTGATAATTTCAAAGTAGATAATGATTTTGAGAATTATACAATATTTTTAATTTATCAATGGGCATTCCTCGGGGCATTCCTTACAAAATCATGTAATTAACCACTTGTTTCTACTAAAATATATTTTCTTGTGTTGTGAAAATTGATGTTTTTATTTATCATCAGATGGATGGAATTGTTATTCTTGCTGTATTAGACTAGGTATAGAGTATATAATAACCACTCAATATCATGAAATCTAAGCCCAAGAAAAGAGAAAAAGCAAATATACGAATGGTTCAAGAATGAAAGTTGATACCTACACCAAATATTGAATTTAGAAGAAAAACCCCTTGGCTAATGTTTGCTAAACGTCATATCAGGCTTGCGGATGTTACTGATCCATATTGTTGCTCATTTTTCATTAAAACTTGCAAGCAAATAGCAAAACTCAAAACAAATCACGCAATATAAATTTCAGAATTGTTATTTATATATTTTTCTAGGTTATTTTGTGACGTTGTCAAAAGTCTCAATAGGGATTAACGATCCTTGCAGCGAATTCTTCGGTGCATACAAAACACCGCTTAATCCAACTTTGAAAATTAATCGAGATTGGCTAAGCTCTCGTACGGTGCATATGGCTGTTAGCCTTGACATTGAAATTTTTGACAGCTTTTATCGTATCCAAGTTATATTGATACGATGGGAGCTGTCAAACGCGGGGCAACGAATACTTATAGTCCGGGCGTCCGGGCCCAGAATAAAAATTGTGAGATATTCTGAAGTTTGATATAGGAGGATTTTTGATCCTGTTCAACAAAAATAAGACGTAGGCCAATCGTAGAAAAAAAGCCTGATATGTTTTTTTTTATACTAGGTACTCAAAAACATTTAACAAAAATAAACATAAAGCATGATTGAAAAATCAAACGTTTATTTGACAATTAAAAATATGAACTAACCCTATTAACAGAGATACAAAAAAAGTGTTCACATGATTTTTCCTGAAAATTTTATAATAACTAAGAGAAAGAACATAATATCACGATTGGAAATCTGGCAAATGTGGAAAAGTTTAACTTTTTTAAATGGAATGCCCTATATTTTAATACAGATCCAAAAATCTTAACATAGTGTAAAGTTGCAATTCGGGCGAATAATGACCGTTATGGAAAACCATGAAAAACCAATCAACATCCACTACGTCACAGAATACATTATCTAACTCTGTCTGGAGTATTGACTGAGATGACACTCCCTCTCTCGGGAGGGTAATATGGCCCCTCCTCGTTTTCGATCATACAGAGAAATTCGCGTTTTTTTTTTTTTATTTAGTATATTTTTGGGTATTTTGGAGCCGGCTTCAAGATTTAATTCTGTACTATATACAGAGTGTGAATGAAGTACTTGTAAAAACATTTAGGGGTGAATCTTCGACTAATTTTAAGACAAAAAGTTTATATGAACATGGGTTCACAACAACTTGTTTTTTTTATCTTATTTTTTATTTCTTTATTTTTTAAAACCAAGTTCGTATTCAAGTTTCCCGTCATCAATATTCCCAGTATCTCTAATTTTGTCCAATTGCCATATTACTTGACAAAAATATACGCCAAAAACCAAATAAAATGGTCTTTTTGGACGCCTTGTATCTCAGAAACCAAGCCGTTGTGAACCCATGTTCATATGAACATATTGTCTTGAAATAATTGGTCAAAGATTCACTCTTTAAAGTTTTTACAAGTACTTAATTGACATCCTGTATACAGGGTGAGACGGGACGAACGGACCAAATTTCAGGAGTTTATAAAACACGCGAAAACAATGAAAAAAAACATATGGTCTATGGTGGTATATTACAGTCCTGAAATAACTCCGACTAACAGAATATACTTATTTTCACCTCATATCTGGACCATTCCACTATTAAAAAAAAACAGAAGATTTCTCAAGATCAAAATTATTCATTACTGTTCTCGTAAACATAAATGCTCAACATCAGCACAAATGAAGAATCAAAATAATGATAAATATGTATAACTTGCCGTTCGGGATCTCCAAAGAAGGTGATTCCTTCCCCCCCTTTCGTACGACACCCGCGAAAAGCACAACTTCGCCCGGGCATTGATAACACTTTTCGAAATAGATTCGATCAAGCTTTCAACAGAGCTTTCAATCCCTCAAACCACAAATAATGATTGATCCACTGATCGACCGTAGCTAACGATACTAGCAATAAACTACAAATGGTAACCATGGTAACCGTTGAATTCGACAGTCGAAACTGATTAAACACTCGGACTAATAAACAGATGACAAATCTTTTGACAGAAAGTATCGGATCCCCCACCTGAATTTTTTGGCGGGAAAATTTTTGTCGCTTCTCGTCTAGTTCTCTGACTAAACTTTATCATACCACCGCCCTTGAAATGACTGCGGTAAATTTCAAAAAGAAAATGTGACTAAGTCTATATAATGATAATAGTGTATTCACCAACAGTCTATTCATCATGAATTGGGAGAACACACACTTTCACTACAGTAAAAAAATATTCAGCCATTTGCCGTTATTTTTGAGAAGTGAGAAGCGCCCAGGTGTCTTCTAAAGAAGGCTAATCAATATTCTGCTGGATAAATGTTTTTACTCTGTAGATGAATTTTTCACAACTAACTGTACTGTCATGTAAAATTTTGTGTTTTTTATTCTTTTTTATATTATTGATTGTTATTGTACCTTGCCGTTTGAGTTTTTGTATGTATTTTTGGTGTGCTTTGTCAATAAGTATCTTTGATCTTACGACAATAAAGCTTATTTTGAATTTGAATTTGAATACACCGCGTTTCAAAATGGTCCCATTGGCCTTGCGTACACTGACTACACGGGTGATTCCATCCTTCCCTGGATGTAGGGCAGTGATTCTAGCAGTAGTCCACTTTGATGGAGGGTTGTTTTCATCCTTCAGCAGAACTAAAGCTCCTTATAGGTTTTGCTCGTTGGCCTTGAAGTGCCACTTGGATCGTTCATGAAGAATGTGTAGGTACTGTTCGGACAATCTCCGCCAAAAATGTTGTAGCATGGACTGGAGCATCTGGTATCTGGTCAAACGGTTAGCAGTAATTGGTTGAAGGTCAACGTCAGGAACCATATTTGAAGGATGACCGACAAGGAAATGTCCAGGGGTTGAGGTTTCTAGGTCATTAGGAACGTTCCTCAGGGGTAGCAAGGGACGGGAATTCAAAATCGCCTCCACCTGAACCACAAAGGTGTAATATTCCTCGTAACTAAGAGGGTTTTTATCGGATAGTACTCTGCGCAAGTGGTTCTTGAATGATTTCACGACTCCTTCCCATAAACCGCCAAAATGCGGGGAACGCGCTGGATTAAAATGAAATTGAATCATGTTGGCCTTAAGGTAAGATTGAAATATATATGGATGATTGATACAGTTTGTATATCTCTCGTAGCTCATTGTCAGCTCCAACGAAATTTGTTCCGTTGTCGCAATACAAGTGTTGACAAAGTCCACTTCTTGAAACATATCTTCTGAGCATAGCCAAAAAACCTTGGGAAGTAAGGTCAGTGTCCAGTTCCAGATGTACCGCTTTGGTAGCCAAACACACAAAAACGCATAAATATGCCTTGATGCAAACCCGATTCCTTAATTTTGAATTTTTGATCAAAAAGAAACCTGCATAATCCACGCCAGTGTGTAAGAAAGGTCTGGAGGGGTTAACTCTGGTTTGGGAAAGATCTGTCATAAGTGTACTTGAAGGCTTAGGCTTAAGTCTATAGCAAACTACGCATTTACAAATAACAGCCTTAACAGCGGATTTGCCATGTATAGGCCAAAATGTTTGCCTTATGAAAGACAGGGTGGATTGAACTCCTGGATGGAAGTTTCTTTCGTGCTCATAGATTATAATCAAACGAGTAAAGGGATGGTTTTGGGGCAGTAACACAGGATGCTTGCTTTGGTACTCAAGGGCAGAATTTTCAAGTCGTCCACCAACTCTGATTACTCCGCGATCATCGAGAAAGGGGTTTAGAGATTTCAACATACTTTGAGAAATTATACCATTTCTTGACTTGAGGTCTCTTATGTTACTAGAAAACTGCACATTCTTAACAATCTGAACTATGATTATTAGGATGGTTAAACTGTTTTGTAGTTCTGAAGGGGTCAGAAGTCCTATTTGACGAAATGTCCTGGGTTTTCTCAAGTTTCTGATGAATCGGATATAATAGGCGTTGACATTAATCAATTTATTGAAATTAGAAAACTTGTCAAATATTCAGTTTTTTGACATAGTAGCTGAGACAAGAACTATAGATTTGGGGTTGATTTCTAAATCTTCAGTATCAAATTTCCTGCGATGAAAATCAGAAATATGGGTTTCGCTAGGCCAGAATTCTGTGGGTTTTGATAGAAACGTTGGTCCATGCCACCACAAGGAACTATCTCTCAGGTAATATCAGCGGGATTCTCTGCCGAAGATACGTGGTACCAATCGTTAACATTAGTAAGTTGTTGGATCTCAGATACCCTGTTACGTACATAAGTTTTTAATTGGCGAGGTTCTAGAGAAAGCCAACAAAGAACGATGGAAGAATCAGTGTAGAAATTTTGTCTGGATTGCAATTCAAAGCATTAATTGCCTTATTCGGTTTTCGCCTTTAATGGAACGTAGCTCCATTAAAGACGAAAACCCTACTTTTTGCGCATAAAAGGTTTACAGCAATATTTCCAAATGAGTCAATTGAACGTATATAGATGGATGCGCCAAAAGTATTTATTGATGAATCGCTCAAACCATGGATTTCCAACAAAAAAAATAGCATTTTTAATGGTGACCTGTCTAGGTATCGTGAAATAATCAACCAGAGATAAATGGTTGGTGAAATTTTTCCAAATTCGATAAATATCTATAGGAACTGGTTCGTCCCATTCTGTTTTGAGAATCCATAGTTTTTGAAGAAGTAGTTTAACCAATTATCATTGGGCCAAGGAGACCCAAAGGGTCGAAGATTTGTGAAATCAAAGAATTAAGGTACGTTTAGTAACAGGTTTGGAATTGGGTTCAATGGTTGAATTGTATATGAATAAGTCACGTTTAGAGTCCCATGATATTCCTAGGGTTTTTGTGCTTTGGTCGTTGTTCAGATATAAATTGGTATTAGCCGAATCTTCCTGATGCAAATCAGCTAATACATCGGGGTCATTAGAGCAAAATTTTCTGAAATCAAAACCGAAAGCCTTAAGCAAATCAGTAATATTTTTCTTAAGAGTGATGAGTTGGTCTTTGGTATCCGAACCAGTCAAAATATCGTCGACGTAGCAGTCGGAGCGAAGTACGTAACTTTCGTGAGGATAATCATGCACAGATCGATTAGAAACTTCAATGAGGCAGCGAGTAGCTAAATATGCTGATCTGACCATGCCATAAGTGACAGTATTAAGCTTGAAATGCCGAAGTTTTCCATCAGGTTGGTCGCGCCATATGATGCGCTGAAGATTGCGCTGGCTAGGATCCACTAGAATTTGCCGGTAGCAATATCACCAACAAGAACAAAATTATTGTGTTTGCGAAATTTAAAAATTATTTCATTTTGAACATTAGGTCCGACCAAGAGGACATCATTAGGAGATACTCCGGTAATTGAGTTGCATGAGGCATCAAAAACTACCCTCAATCGAGTGGTTGTGCTATCAAGTTTCTCAACGCAGTGATGTGGGAGATAGTAGATTGGATATCCGGAATCAATTGGTTGGTCAGGATCCACTTCCAGCGTGTGACCCAAAGATATACAGGGTGCTTATTAATTGAATGCCGATACTCAAGGGTGATTATCCTTGGATGATTTTAAGACAAAAAGTTTATATGGACATAGGTCCCCAAGAGCTTAATTTTCAAGATACAGGGTGTTGAAATATTAAAAAATAATTGATTTTTTCATAATTACTTTGATACTATTCCAGATATCTTTATGAAATTTGGTACACGTCTTCTAGGCCTCAATATGCATTTTGTGATATACAAACAATTTCATTATTTTTACCAGTGGCGTCCGTACGGGCTTTGCACTCAATATTTTTGGAGAAAAAACTTGTACGCCACTGCTTCCCTCCAAAATAGAAATCATTTTTAAAATCTCTATTTATTTCTGAGCCAATTTGTTCTTTTGATTTTTTTTCGTCCGGCGCATGGTTTTTGCTTAAAAAAATAAAATCTACTTAATTGCATTGACACCCTGCTGTGTCATCCAATATTTTCAAATCAGTGGCGCCCTCTCCAACATTCCCATGCATTTTGATACATAGAAGCGGGTACCAAATTTCAAAAAGATATCTGGACTAGTATCAAAGTGATGATAAAAAATAGTACATTTTGTATCAAGGGCGGAAAGTAGATGATTTTGACGAGGGTATAAGTAGCAGCACGAGCGAAGCGAGGGCAGATATTAGCCGAGTCAAAATCAACTTTCGTCCGTGGTGCAAACATTTCTTTTTGTACAACCAGTTTGAAATCATTTAAAATAGAATAATAATTATGAAAATCAAAAATAAAAAATAGTCGATACACTGCACTACACTGCTGACAAGTCAGACAACTGACAAGTGGCAACTGTCAATCATGGTTACAATATAGGTGTGTTCCCGTATTCTTTTGTGGTGCGGATTCATTGCCACCGAGATTGTCACGTAATTAGTTCCTTCTAGTATGCTAGACTGTCACGTGGTTATTATTTTCAGAGGCGTTGGGATCCAAGGAGCCGTTGCTAAGCGACCCACTTTTGTGCCCGCGTGCGCGAAAGTACTTTTAGGCCCAGCTGCCAAAATTAGCGACTTTCCGCCTGCTTTGCATGCATTGAAAAGTGAACTTTACGTGTAGGTTGTACAAAAAAGATTTTTTTTTTAAATTTCAACACACTGTATCTTAAAATCTATGCTCTTGCGGACCTATGTCCAAATGAACTTTAGTGTAGGCATTTCTAATTTCAGGACATTTGCCAAATTTCCGTTCGAAGGAAAAAAACCGGTTCAAAGCAGGTTGAAAAGAGTCACCTAGCTTAAAAACAGTGGGTTTAAATGGAAGCTCTACCATAAATCTGCCTGTTGGGTACGAGTGGTGGCTTGAAAATGTTTTTCGCATTCAAGTTCTTCCTTAGAAAGGGTTTGCGAAGTTTGCTGCGTAGTTTCTTCAATCAACCAGAATTTTTCCAGGTTATTTTGGAGTGCATTGTTGCATAGAAGTGCTTGACAAGAGCCTTTGTTATGAGAAACATTGTCAAGTAGGGATATTGGACCGCCTATGATCCATCCAAGTTGAGTTTCAGCTAGAATAGGATTTCCTTTACCAGTTTTTATCTTTCTAGAACCAATGAGGTCATAAAACAATCCTGCACCTAATAGAATATCAATTTCTGATAAAATGCAAAAGTCTGGGTCAGCAAGAATCAAATCTTTGGGAATTTTTAATAGAGAAAGATCAATGGGTAATTGGGGTGTAAGTTCTGTGATTTTGCTAATCACTAAAGCGGGTATGTTAACAGAATAATCATTTACGGAGGATTTGATATGTAGTTGGGTTCGTTTACTGAGGCTGGTTGTATCTGGGCCTTTACCAGAAACAGACATGTTTATAGATTGGTGAGGCAAATCTAAGATTTTGAATAACCTTTCACTGATGAAAATGGATTGACCGCCATTATCCAGAATAGCTTTGCACAAAACGGGTCTACGATTTTTATCGTGGACATACAATGGATGCCGTAGACAAAAGTACAAAACGGTTTGAATTTTGGCTGAAGCAGTGCAAATTTTGAGTATTTTGGCTCATATTCGGTTTGGGTTCATTATAGAGGTGGTTTGAGGATTCATAGATTCTGCCATGATTTGGTACAAGACGCGAATCGGGTTCAGGGCTAGAGGATCCAGCTGGGTAATTGGCAGTTTCGTTGATCATTAAATTTGTAGAATTAGAGCCATTTATGGAATGCGAATTTGGGCCTCTGTTGGGGTGGGATTCATTGCTTGGTATATCTCTAGAGTAAGATGGGTTTAAAGACATGTTGAGATGGTTTACATTGAAACTCGAAGCAAGATTTTGAATAACCTTACACTGATGAAAATGGATTGACCGCCATTATCCAGAATAGCTTTGCACAAAACGGGTCTACGATTTTTATCGTGGACATACAATGGATGCCGTAGACAAAAGTACAAAACGGTTTGAATTTTGGCTGAAGCAGTGCAAATTTTGAGTATTTTGGCTCATATTCGGTTTGGGTTCATTATAGAGGTGGTTTGAGGATTCATAGATTCTGCCATGATTTGGTACAAGACGCGAATCGGGTTCAGGGCTAGAGGATCCAGCTGGGTAATTGGCAGTTTCGTTGATCATTAAATTTGTAGAATTAGAGCCATTTATGGAATGCGAATTTGGGCCTCTGTTGGGCTGGGATTCATTGCTTGGTATATCTCTAGAGTAAGATGGGTTTAAAGACATGTTGAGATGGTTTACATTGAAACTCGAAGCATGGTTTGAATCTTTATGTAAAAGGGAGTGTTGTTTACCTTGACATTTTCTGCAGGTGTGGATTGAGTGACATTCACCATTTCGGTGCCCTGGTCGCAAACAGTTGGTACATAGGTTGGCCTCTTTTGTTTCAAAAAATTTGCTCGATACTGGTAAATCTAGGAATTTCTTGCAGAAGTAAATGAAATGGTTATCTTTGCAGAGTGGACAAGGTGCATTAGAAATCTGGCAAATCAAGGTTTTGTGTTCAATAGGCTTCTCAATTTTGAACTGTTGTCTTTTGTTATTTGATTTTATGTCCAAGGATTCCAGAAAACGGCAACGTTGTGACAAAAATTTCAATTATCTTGTGTTGTAGGTTTGTCAATGTCTCTGGAATAAGTTTCCCATTCTTTGCGTGTTTTAAAATCTACCTTTGAGTTCAAAAGGTAAATGATGAGCGTAGACCATTGTTCTTCAGGCTCATTGAGATTCTGCAATGATTTTGAAATAAGTTTAGGAATTTTCTTAACAGAACATGAGAATCGTCTTCTATAATGGGTAAATCAAAGATACATTCCACATGATAGTGAATGATGGCCTTTTGGTTTTCATACCTTTCCTGCAATAAAGACCATGCTGTTGTGTAATTGTTTTCAGTGGCTGCCAAAGAGCTTATGATTTGGGCTGCTTCTCCTTGTAAAGCTGATTGCAAATAGTAAAATTTTTCTACATTGTTTATTTGGGTGCTTTTGTCAATGAGAGATATAAAGGTGTCCTTAAAATGTGTCCAAGTTTCATAAGTGCCATTGAATTTGGGTAAGGGTATGGGTGGTGATCTCAATATGGTCCACTATTGAGATCCTGATTGAAAAAGAGGCAGATTCGCTATTGAACTCAAATTCAGCGAATCACCTGATGATGACTGCTGCACCGAACTAATTCTTTGTAGAAACCAACACTTAGCATTAGACACTTTGTCATAATAAGAATTTTCAAAAGCTAAACGTTCTTCTTCTTGATCTTTATATTCATCAAAGTTATTTTCAAGACAAACTTGTTCAATTTTCAGTTGAATCTGTTCAAATTCACTGAGAACAGTTTGGATTTTTGCTAGGCGGGTATATAAGTCAAATTTGAGTGTTTGTCTGTCCAAAGAGATACATTTATTCTCCAAAAACGATTGAAATCGACTAACTTGATTCGAAAGAGCGTCACGATGAGCTATGAGTTTATTATACGTATCTATCTGCTCCTTTGAATGAGCTTCTTGAGTTTCATCCATATTAGCAATAATGCTGCTCAGCTTTTTAGCTTTAGGCATTTTGGAGAAGTATGGGTTGGGTAGTAGGATATTAACAATGAGGCTTTTACTATAGTCTAGTAATAAATAAAGGTCAAGAAGACTGATTAAAAAACGCGAAAAAATGGTTCAGATGGTTTGAATTTTGAATATTATACGACCTTGCTTCTTTAGCTGCACCAGTTATGTATATTGTGATTCCAGTTCCAAATTACACAGCAATGTCGCTTGTTCTCACTCATTGCGGGTTCAGGTTGTCTTTTTCGGACTTTTCAGCTACGCTCTTCAATCCGGTTACATGAAGGACCATGTATAGTGTGTGGATCTCGCCGGTATGAGCTTTGGCTGCAGATATCCACTATTTATGTGAATAATAACTCAACTCGTTCAATTTTACAACGGAGAGCTTTTTCATTAAACTTTTGATTAGATTACAATGTCAAAACATTCCATAGCAACAGAAACTTGTTATTTTGGCCGCCTTCGTTTTTTATCCAATTTAGTGGGTATGTTCGGTATCTCGGGACGTGCTTTTGCGCTACTCAACTTTATCACTCCTATTCAAAGTGGCTAGAAGTGAGACTGGTGCCGAGTACATCTAGCGTTTCAACGATTACAGTGCTACGTGAACTTTTTGCCACTCATGGTATACTGGATGTAATTGTCTTAGATAATGCTACAGCGTTTACTTCTGTGGGATTTCAAGAATTTCTTCAAAAAAACCAAATTAGACAAGCCCTAGTGGCGCCTTACCATCCCAGTAGCAACGGTCAGGCTGAAAGAATAGTGCGAAATGTGAAGAATGCCCTCAAGAAAATGGATGACACAAACAATCAACGGGCCCGTTCCCGATATTTATTAACTCAACACATAACTCCTCACGGCTTAACGAGTTGGTCGCCAGTGGAGATGCTAATGGGCCGTAGACTCTCCACTGTACTGGATAAAATACAGCCAAACTTCCGAAAGGAAATGATGACTAAACAGTAAAAAACACAAACTGAACCAAACAGAAATACCAGGCGGTCGATGGTTATGATCCAGTATATGCAAGATCATCTACAGCCAGTCAGAGATGGTTGCCATCGACGATAATTGAAACCACGGGACCTCTGAGCTACAAGGTTCAAACGTCAGAAGGGAAGATCATGAGAAGACACTCGGACCAGATTCGTTCCCGAGTTTTGGATGGGGTTTGATTGGATGTTTTGGCCGACGGCGAGTTTTCTGAGCCAGCCACAGAGAACTCTCCACAAGACAAACTCGAAGCCTCGGATACGGAGGCTCCAACAGCCCCGACTGCAACGCCTTCTGTGAGAATCAGGCGTACTCCTAAGTATCTTCATGATTATGCCACGTAGGAACTATCCAGAGGGCAGGAGTGTGGTGTATTGGCAACATCGCCGCTGGAGCTATAAGCAAATTAGGATTGCGGGGACCGGGATTGAGATACAACCGTTTTAAAATAGTCATCAACATATGGAGATTGTACCCACAAAACAATAAACCCTTTAGAACAGAAACTGCAATGTTAACAACGGTTATAAAAAAATAGTTCGCGGACGAGACACCTCATCGCGGATATATGGCGCGGCAGTCGTTTTGACGAAGGTTTGATATTCGTTCCTTCGCCATATTGTATTGAACATTTCGATACTGCCAACTTAAAAGTTTATTTAATATTTTTTTCACACATTTATCGTCAACTTTGGCTACTTTGAGTTTATTGAGAAGTTTGGTCAGGTGATATTCGGAAACTCTTTATAAGTCAAGATACTGAATCAAGTGGATTGGGTTAATTGAACATTATGGATAGTTTAAATCGCAAAATAAAACAGAAAACTTTTTAAATTTCAATATAAGTGCACTATTCGGACCATAAGTAGCCGTAGTTGACGATAATTTCTTAGAAATCAATCAAAAATTAACTGTTGAAAAGTCACTTGTGTGTTACATTTTCAGGGTTTGAGTTGAAATAAAACGATGCATGTTGTATAATAAAAAAATTAAATTAAGACCTTCATTGAATAAATACTATATAGATTTAGTTATAAAATAACCAAATATTGAACAATGTTTCGCTTGAGAACCGAGTGAACTGACACAGAGCAGGAGGGGCTGTAGAAGAATCCAAAATATTGTGATTCAAAGCATCTTACCAATATAATGAGTTGCACCTTTGAAGGGTAGTTTGGGTTAGTTTGAGTTAGTATTAGTAACTGCCAGAGGATATCACATTTTTGCATAAAAAAAGTTAAAAAAGAAATAGATAGCGATTTTTAGCAAATGTTATGATTTTATTTTGTTGAATTTTCTCCCATATTTTTCCCGATATTTTTCAAAAACGTAGGTATTCAAAACCATTACACTTATATTTTTTGAGACAAATTTTGTAAAAACGTCAAATAAAAAAGATGAAGGGGGTATCAATTCAATTAATAAAAAAAAACCTGTACATATCAGCATTTGCATGTTTCATATGGTTGGATGTTGGATAGGAATAAATTGTTTTGAACTCCAAGCAAATATTTAAAAAAGTATGTCGAGTATGTCAAATATCCTTTTATGATGTTGGTTATGCTTTTAATCGATGTGTTATTATGAAACTAAAAATAGGATTCTTACTTTTACCGCAAAAACTTGAAAAATGGAAATACATAATCTGGTTTTGCATCGAGTACCTAGGCGTCTCATTGACATAAAATGAACCGGGAAAACATCAAAAATTAACTCAAATAAAATGTCCTTCCACTCACTAATGAAGTTACAACTATGATTACTATGAAGTAGGCACTGGAAACTGGATATAAGATATAAGACACTATACCTATTACACAACGAACGTTTCCAAAAACAGTAAGGATATATCGCGAAAAGCTAAAAAGCATGAACCACATCACATACACGATATAGGCAAACAACATTAACGAATTCAATAATTACTTTTGTTTACAAATTTGTAACATAACCCCGAAAATGTTTTTCAGTCGATGTTGATCATACCTAGACGCTTGTTCTTTTCTTACGCAACTCACATAACTTCCCTTGTAGATTTGCTCTATCACGTGGGCGTTCAACGCACTATTAATTTGTGGTCACATGACCCGAACTATTAGCTACACGGACTGAATAACGAATCACACTGTAATTGCAAATTCGAGAAACTCTTGTTATTTTGGCGGAGAACAAAAATATCATTTAGTGGACATGACTAGCGCCCCCTATTTTGTGACTCGGCCTCGTACTAATTTGAGTAGATCTTAGCATTTGACCTTGGCCACTGAGCTTTTCTTTCTATTGGGTTTAATTTGTTGTGATTGTACCTTCATGTTTATCAATAAAAGTAAACGTGTAGAGAATAATAACACAAAATAATAAACCCAATAGAACGGAAACTGCAATGCTAATAGGCATTATTATGATTTCAGTTCCCCGGTCGACACACTTATTCGAAGCGGCGTAGCGCTGCATCTGATTGGGTCCGCCAAAACGACACGAAATTTTGTTTGCTCCTGTTATTCAAGTTTCATACTATTACTATCCAATACACTACTTTTTCGTCACATGTAAAACCGATATGATCCACTTGAGACCAGTTGGGAAAAAAATTCAAGGAAGTGAAATGAAAAGACAAACATGTGTACGAAAAAATAGGTATTTTGTATAATGTCTTGGAGTTTCATCAAAAGCAAAATCATGTAAATAATAATGTTTTTATTAAATGCGATGTTCTGTTTTGGTTTCTGGACTGTTCACTCTGTTTTGAGCATTTTTGTGAATATTTCAATATATCCTGAAGTCAGTTTTAATTTGATGTTAAGTATGAATTTTGATTGATAAGCAAATGTTTAACGCTTATGCTTATGAAGTTGTATAAACCACCTCAAAGTTACGCATATATTTACGACTGTGCTTATGAGTAAAGTTATGCTTATGCTTATGAATTTGTTGTATAAACCAGGCATAACTCTGTAGTCACTATCACCCATAATATTAAAGTCTGAGTTTTCACCAAACAATTAAAACGACAAAAGTGAAATAGCAATAAATGACACACGCAAATTCGAAAAACTGATACGAATTATCGAAAAGTCGTGCCGGCTAATTCCAAGGTTAATTGATATGTAGATGTTGCGCCGTAACTAGGGAATCGGAAATCCATGAACGATAAACCGAATCGATCCCGTCACCGAGCTCCCTTATTGACATTCCTGTCATCGGTGTGTCATCTTGATGTCATAACATGTCCGTATTTCAGGGTCTTAAAACTTTTTTTACCGAGTGTCGGCCGTTTCTAAACGTGTTTGAGGGTAAGTTATTACACAGCTTTTGGTATACAGTGAAATATCTTCTTATTATCAGGTGTGAACCATATTCGATCTTTGTTTTTAGATGTGTATTTGAATTTCAGAACCGAATCGGAGCCGACTGACATCATTTTTGTCTGATTCTGATTCGTCCGAAACCCGAACGTATAACGACGCAACCTTATTACTATCAATTAACCTTGGGCTAATTCAATGTTTTGAAACTAGACACACTTGTCAATCAGAGTCAGACAGACAGCTTGGGATCGTTTTGTATTCATTTGATCCGACAAGCATCCTGAAATATTGATATCATAAAACCTCAAGAGGAGCTGTTATGTATTTGTAATCACGTGGCCCAACTTACTCCGATCCAATCTCAACTGATCTTATCAAGTACGGAGTCCGATGCATGGATTTTTCTTTACGTTTTGGCGGAGATACACTGGCTCACTAGCGCCCTCATATATTTTGTTTGTCAGCCGAGGAACTAGCTTAAATGGAAAAACATGGTTTGACCCTGGCCATTTGAGTTTCTTTTCTATTGGGTTTAATGTTTTGTGAATAATAATAATTAATCATATTGTGTCATTGTGTGTCTCATTTACGACCCAGGCATCGGATTTATTAGTATATCAAGTGTGCGTTTGTGATAAGACGTCTTAGGTGACTTTTTACTGATTTAACCGCTGCTTCCCATAATCCACCAAAGTGTGGACTGTGTGCTGGGATGAAATGCCAGTTTATACGATTTTGAGTGGAATAGTTTTTAATTTATTCTGAAGAGATAAATGATTGTAGGGACTTTAACTCGTTATTAACCCCGACAAAATAGTACCGTTATCAGAATACAAATCAGAACACAATCCACGTCTTGAAACAAATCTTTTCAATAAACAACAATATGTATTGCCTTAGTGACCATACATACAAACGTATCCTTTGATAAGTTCTCGATTTTTCGTCTTTCTATACCTCAACTGGTAGGGGCCAGCATAATCCACTATACTTGATATGAATGGTCTAAAAGCTCTAACTCGATATTTCATAATAATAATGATAATAATAATAGTCGTTTATTAAGCAACATGGCTTCACAACATTCAATTGACAAATTGGGTAAACGATAAAAGTATATAACAATAAATAAAGAAGACATCCAAAATAAGAAAATTATAAAATCATAAAATATAGAGACTATAAATTGAAAATGACAGTGAATATTGATCGTTTCATTCTGCTATCAAATATTGGCAACATGAAGTCTTAACATACTCTTAAATTGATTTATATTCACACAGTACTTGTTGTCTCTTGGAAGTCGATTGAATTCAAGTAATCCTCCATACAAAATTGATTGAAATTACTGGTTAGTTACAGCCTTCCTCACCAGTGCAAAATCATCACAATTCCTAGTACTATAATTATCAATATTCTTAAAGAACTGAACTTTTTCACATATATATTTGGGCAATAACTTATTTCTAATCTCAAATATAGAAACACAAACATTGTATAAAATTGTTTGTTGGACAGATAACATATTTAAAATATTTAACATATCTTCAATTCGTGTATATCTATCCCATCTAAGTATCACCCTCATCGCTTTGTTTTGAATTTTTTGGATAAAATCAGTCTTATATTGTGCCACATTAAATTAATAGTATAGTTGAGCAATATTGTATGTGTGGAGCAGCAATGGCATTGTAAAGAGTAAGTTTAGTGAACAAAGTCAATTCCCTGCCTACTCCACTTATGAAGCCCACTTTTTGGGAAAGCTTCCTAGTTATACCGGGTGTTCATTTGAAAACTTTCCAACCCGGTTTTATCAAAACTACTGATTTAAAAAAAACGCCGAGACACATCAAAAGATTTGTCAAGGGGGACGACTTTTTAAGTAAAAATTACTTCGCCTCACTTCACCCCCTACCCCCCAGGGGCACCCCCTTAAGAATCTTGAATGGTAAATGGTATCGAGTTATAGCTTGTTTGAAAGGCCTTATCATGTGCTTCATTATGACGTTTGAATTTTTGAAATCGGTCGATTCGTTTTCGAGAAATTTGAAAAAATATTTTAACATTTCAAAAAGAGAATAGTTATTAAAAAAATTATTAAAGTCACAATAAATACCTAACACCAACACACTAAAATATCAATTTTTTAGTAAGTGTTCAAAATGTTGTCCGTTATTGGCCATACAATAATATAGGCGATGTTCAAATTCCTGACGCACATTTTCCAACACATGTGGAATATCATGGCACTTTTTGATGATGCGTTGACGAAGTTCCTCTAAAGTTTGAGGTTGGGGAGTAAACACTATAGATTTTGAATGACCCCATAAAAAAAGTCCAATGGCGTGAAATCAGGTGACCTAGCAGGCCATTCTATAGGTGCTCTTCGTTCTATCCATTTATTTGGAAACTCGTCATCTAGCCATTGTCGAACCGGAAGAACATAGTGAGGAGATGCACCGTCTTGCTGGAAATATACTTCAGCCTCATCAAGCACAGGGTTTCCATCTTCATCGATTTAGTTTTCGATTGCTTCAATAATAAGGGGATTGATGGTAGTTAGCAACATATCCAAATAAATTTCTCCATTCAAATTTCCATCAATAAACAACGGCCCAATTACTTTGTTCCCTAAAATGCCTGCCCATACATTTATGGTTTGGGGTTACTGGGTATGCCGTTCTACAAAAGCATGAGGATTTTCATTGCTCCAATATCTGCAGTTTTGCTTATTCACAAATCCGTTAAGGTAAAACGTGCATTCATCACTGAAGCAAATATTCTTTACCTGAATGGCGTTATCATTGATCGCTGCAGTCATTCGTTCGCAAAACTCAACTCGCCTATAAAAGTCGTCTTCACCCAACGCTTGGTGTATTTGCATTTTATAAGGATGGTATTTATGGATTCTAGTAACTTTGTGTACAGAGCCTAATGAAATAGTGGTTGCATCAACAAATTTGCGTAAGGAAGTATTCGGATTTATGCCAAAATGGCCTAAAACTTCAATCTGAGCGGCTTCATCCAAAACTCTTCGCTGATCACGTTTTTTGTTTGCAATAGATCCAGTTTCAGTAAATTTAGCAACAAGGTCGAGAACATACCTATGCGAAGTTGTCTTCTACGGATGTCTTGCGTTAAACGTGACGGTAGTTCGCCGAGCACATTGATTTTCGGCACCATAAATTAGAATCAGTTCCACTCTTTCACCTAGCATGTAAACTATTTTGGAAGTGAAATCAAAATTGTTAAATATTTCGAGATTGTCACAAATACAACTGACAGCAAATAGAATCAAGTAGGTACCTAGGTAACGAAATATAACCTTAATAACAAGAAAAATACTTGAAGGTACAATGATAAAGAAATACTTCGCCAACTTCTTTGGTTTGGTTTAATAAATGGTTGGAATTATGCGTTGACGATAGATACAATAAACGTAAATTTGATTTTTGAAAAATTATTTGTTCCGGTTTTTGTCGAATATTATCTTTTTGAAAATGTTAAAATATTTTTTCAAATGTCTCGAGAACAAATCGACCGATTGCAAAAATTCAAACGTCATAATAAAGCACTTGATAAGGCCTTTCGAACAAGCTATAACCCGATACCCTTTGCCATTCAGGATTCTTAAGGGGGTGCCCCTGGTGGGTAGGGGGTGAAGTGAGGCGAAGTAATTTTCACTCATAATCTCCCTAGAGCTCGAATTATTTCCGGAAATTATGTCGAGTTGCGAATTTTCTTGAAAAATCCGCAACGAGAACAAATTTTCGGATTTTTAATTCGAGTTCAAGGGAGATTCGGCAAGAAAATTTCATGCCAAAACTGATCATTGGAAAAAACATAACCCAGGACTTATCCTCGCATTTAGTGGAAGAAACCAACGGCTCCTTACTCTACTCGCCATTGAGGAAGAAAGAAGGGAATCAGGATTTTATAAAACATTTGGAAGTTATAACCAATCTTGTCCATAATTGATAACATTGCAACTTTGTATTGGAAGTTGAAAATAAATCATTTATCAAAAATATTTGTCAGTGTTTTTAACAGCTGTCAAGCACTCGCGGCTGGATGTAGCTCCCATGCACCAACCACAGTGTTGCCGTTTGCCTTATCTCTGTCTGTGAAAGTTGGGTTGGGTTGGGATTGTTAGGGAGAGTGAGGACGGCAACACTGTAATCATATGGGAGCTACATCCAGATGCAAAGCCAGGGAGATTTCCAGTTATTAATCTTTCAGTCACGTGATTATGAGCAGGGCGATTTCCGATGAAATTAGGTCGTTGCCATAGCAACATAATAAAATGCAAGCCTATGATTGGTTAGAATTGACTGGTAGGAAATTTTCACTTATAATCTTCCCGGAGCTCGAATTATTTCCGGAAATTTTGTCGAGTTGCGAATTTTCTTGAAAAATTCGCAACGAGAACAAATTTCCGGATTATTAATTCGAGCTCTAGGGAGATTCGGCAAGAAATTTTCATGCCAAAACTATTTGAGAAGATTTAATAGTAGCGGCTGGACTCACCTCGCATTTAGTGGAAGAAACCAACGGCTCCTTACTCTAATCGCCATTGAGTAAGAAAGAAGGGAATCGGGATTTTATAAAACATTTGGAAGTTATAACCAATCTTGTCCATAATTGATAACATTGCAACTTTGTATTGGAAGTTGAAAATAAATCATTTATCAAAAATATTTGTCTTTAACAGCTGTCAAGCACTCGCGGCTGGATGTAGCTCCCATGCACCAACCACAGTGTTGCCGTTTGCCTTATCTCTGTCTGTGAAAGTTGGGTTGGGTTGGGATTGTTAGGGAGAGTGGGGACGGCAACACTGTAATCATATGGGAGCTACATCCAGTACATCCAGATGCGCAAAGTCAAAGCCAGGGAAATTTCCACTTATTAATCTTTCAGTCACGTGATTATGAGCAGGGAAATTTCCGATAAAATTAGGTCGTTGCCATAGCAACATAACAAAATGCAAGCCTATGATTGGTTAGAATTGACTGGTAGGAAATTTTTACTTAAAAAGTCGTCCTCCTTGACAGATCTTTTGACGTGTCTCGGCGTTTTTTTTTTAAATCAGTAGTTTTTGATAAAACCGGGGTGGGAAGTTTTCAAATGAACACCCGGTATGGTCCACGTGACTCGAAAATTTCATATTACAATCTAGAATCACACCAAGGTATTTGATTTCATTCGCATTATTTATTGCCAATTCATCTAGACTATTTATAATCACATCATCCAACATCGATTTTTTGCCAAACAAACAAAACTTAAGTATTAGTGTTAAGACTTAACCTATTTATACACGGCCATTCAAATAAGTCCTCCAGCGCACAGTTCATGGTTCGCTGCATTTCATTGATGTCTTTTTCTACCACATAAAGCATTGTATCATCCACGAATAATACTATATCACAATCCTTATTACTTTTAACAATATCGTTTATATATAGTAGAAATACTATTGGCCCGAGCACTGTTCCCTGGGGTACCCCATATTGCACAATAATTTCAGATGACACACTGTCTTTGAATAACTCTCTGCGACCTGTTGGTTAAATAGAATCGGAACCATCGTAGCACAGTTCCTTTGATGCCCGTACGCTCTAACTTATCTAATAAAATGGTCCTATCCACAGTTTCGAAGGCCCTTTTGAAATCCAAGAATACAATTAATATGTAGTTATTACTATCAATGGCCCTCCCTTGGCTCAGTTGTATGCTACTTTTTCTTGTGATATCGAAATATCATATTTTGATATAGTATTTTTTTCCAATGTGTGTTAGCCTGAGAATATTTTGATCATATTTTATGAACAGCGCAAATAATCTTAAAATTGCTCATTTGAATATTTGCTCGATTTTTACAGGGTTTCACGAGTTTAAACTATAATTAATGGTCATGACTTTGATATGTTTTTTTTAACTGAAACTTGGCTCTTTGATGGTGATGATGTCTCAGCTTTTACTATTCCAGGTTATCGTCTATTTCGAAAGGATAGGACAGGTAGAGGAGGTGGGGTGGCAGTGTATGTTAAGAATATATGAGGCGATAAATTTGCAATTTACTGTCACAAACTTTCTGGAATTTTTGCTTTTGAAAATAAAAGTGAAGAGAAACTTTTACGCTTTCTGTGTTTTCTATAGGCCACCTAACATTAACTATAATAGTATAACGAATGATTCTGACAATATTTTTGCATTTATTTATCCAACAGTAAAAGAAATAATATGCGTAGGGGATTTCAATATCGATCTTTTTCAAGCTGACAATCCTTTGGTGCCATTGTTTCAAAACTATAACTTCACTCAGTCGATAAATCAGCCTACCAGAGTATCTAGAACAGCCAGAACCATTGATTAATGACACTTGATGTCATTAATCAATGGCCAGAACTCTTCTTGATCCAATTTTCACTACAAATGTCGATTTAGTGTGTGAATCGGGGACTGTGTCTGCAGAGGGAGTTTCTGACCATCACTTTTAGTAGAACCACCTATTCAAAATATAATTTTTGATTCATGTTGATTTTGTTTCTGAATGTTCCATACAACTTGTATAAAATAACGGATCCATGATACTAACACACAAGATAAGCTCACTAGCTGGACGAAATTGAAACCGATTCGCGCATGGTGACCATTTGGGTCACCTTGCATAAGAAATATATGGGAAAATAGCTGTTAAAAACATAACCTAGCAATGGGCACCGAACACCCTATGCATTTCAAATGGGTGGTCACCGGGACAGATGCGCGTGAGCTTATCTTGTTTTTTGTAGTATCATGTAACGAATCATTTCATTTATTATGACATTGATTTTCTGTGAAATTAGGAGTGTTCCGTAATTTCGTTAAAATAGAATAGTGACCAGGGAAAAGAAAGAATATGGTTTGGTTGCGAGGTAACGGGGAATAACATTAGTAGAGGAATTGGGGGTTTTTCGATGAATGGAAGTAACACATTTTTTGGGGTAATGGTAGATTTTGAAGGAATGGATTGAAGGTGGATAATTGTGAATTGTGTTTGATAATCAGATATTTGCAGGTCAGTAAAATGAAATTTATAATAATGTAGATCATCCAATTTGTACTGATGATTTTCATTTATTGTTCCGTAATTGCATTTACTGTATTTAATCAAACTGTATTATGCTGCATGAACAACTTTGATTTAAATTAAAATCAAGACAAAGAAATTGCTCTCTTTCCGTACTGGAATTTTTGGTACTACAATTATTGCTGCTTTATGCTTTATGCATGCTTTATATTGACTGGACTGATTTAGTAGAGTTGGGTTGCCTCCCGTAATTAAGGGACCTCATGTATAGGCTCTAGATTTGATATTTTATCACCCTGGCGAGTGAATATCCTAGTAAAACAACAGATCTTCTAGCCATCATCTAGAAATATTGTTTCAATTAACCAACTATAATTGGGTTGCCTCCCGTACGGGACCTCATTATTCTCAACAAACAATCTAGAGATATTGACTCAAATTGCCTGGGTTGCCTCCCGTACGGGTCCTCAGAGATTCACTGTTTTTGACTCCATGTATATTTGCTTGAATGTGGAACTTCAAGTTTTGATACGGAAAACGAGTATTTTATTGATTGCATTAAAAATACAAAACAGTTGTACAGCATGGTTCGGTTTTTGGAATTGTGATTGTGGGTTTCTCTGCCGTGCTCTTTCCCCACATGAATTCCAGGCTGAGTACGGCACTATTTTTTTTCACCATATTTTCAATAAAGTAGGGTTTCTTACAAATGTGTGTTTAATTTAATAGTCCCACCTTCTTACTCAAACTTCCCAAATTATTGTTTTGTCGGGCGCATTCGAGGTAAGTAGCTTTATGCAAATCACAACGTAGGTGTCTCTTCTTTTGATCAAACTTACCTCATTCAACTTTGTTGAACGGACCCGGGGTTGTTATACTACATATTTTGGTGCCGTGACCAGGCGCCTCATTCTGTAACGCTCGAACCGTTCGATTCGGTAGGATTTATTCGATTGTGACGTCATTTTTGGTTCCATGTCGCAGAAGCAATTCCATAGCGTCAGACCGATCGGTAACTCAATCGAAACTTCGATTCACTTACCGAGAGCTTTGTGGGTTTCGACAATGTCATTAGACCCCCTCGAGAAGGTCGGTAGCGTGACATGCCAACAACTTCTAGATAATAAGTATTGGACATCCTTGCTGAAGTAGTTGGGCAGGGGTTGGTGGACAGGCTACGTCAAGCAGCAGCCAACTGAATTGTTATTGTACACAAATATGAACAAGAAGTTTATAATTATTATTGTCTGCTAATGTCATCTTCAATACGGCAGTTGATAAATTTACTATTTTGATTATTTAATTTTTATAATAAGTCATTTTTTTCTTTACTCTTTCGTATATCCAATATCCAATAAAAACAATTTCAAGCACAACCCAAGCTCTATTTAGAATAACTAACAACCTAAACCACGTTTATTATTATTATTTTGAAAGCAAATAATAAACTATAATCTTGAAACTATACGTCAAAAATTAACTTTCAAAACTTTCTTGGAACTATTTTCACCCTTTTATTTGGCTTGGTTCTCTGGTCAACTTCATTAAAAATCCAAAGAAAAGATTATATTTGCTCTAGCCACATCTTTTCTGCATCTTGTAGTAGTTATCGACATTGCTGCTTCACTCAAAGCAGCTGATGCCTGTTTCTCTTGAACAGCTACAAATTGTAGTTGTACTGATTGCCATCATTTCCTCTTCATATTCCTTTACAATAGTTGGTTTTGTACTTTAGATAACAAATTAGATTATTATGACATTGACAAATAACCCCAAAACGTCAACCAAAAATAGTCATCAAACACAAACGCGCACTCTGATTGGTTGTGTCCAGCGACATCGCATGATTTTTTCAATTTTTCCGGTCGCCTTTCGATTCCTACCGAACCGAACGGCATGGTTTCCGAAATGCGATACTGAATTGCAACGTACGCAACCGAACCGAATGTTCGACAACTACGCCGTTCGATAGTGTACCGAACCGAGCGATTCGGTCTACAAAAAATAAATACAGAATAAGGCTCCAGGATGCGCTTTTTCGACAAACAATGTGGAAGTTTGAGTAGTGGAGGTGTTTTCATCTGCGATCATGATTTTGAGTTGTCGTGGCATTCATACACAAGTCTGGAACTATTTATTGCGGGCGAGAACTATTTTCAGACTCACCGAGATGTCGAGCTTCGATTTTCCTGATGATTTGAATGATGATAAGAAAATAACCGACGCACCGTCAGGACCGTCCGTAGTAGACGTCAATTAACGAGAATGGAAAACTGTCAATGGCTTCCACAATATCACTGACTGACAATAAGGGGATACAACAATTGCAGAAGATGTTCCATCAACAAACAAGCTCGCTGGTCACTTTTATGAAGCAACAAACACGACTTAATCAGATATTTGCAGGATCATACAGACTGGTGTCTTCGAGCGGTTTCCACCCTGCAACTTTACTTCAGACCTTCGCCAATCTATGATGCTGAAGTTGACGACAACGAAGACCAAGAATGTGACTGAAACGATGCGTGATGTCTTCTGTAGGTGATGTAAATATTATCGCTCTCACTCATAATAATTGTACCTATGTAAATGACAATTTGCTGGGAATTGATAGTTCAGGGGCGAAGAGGAAAAGTCTAGCATCACCATTAACTGTGCAATCGTATTGTACGGAGACATTATTTTAAACGAATTTTTCTTGTAATTATTTGGTCCAAGGATCGGCAGTATTTTGAACATGTGCGCTTAAATAGTCTGATTTTCATTCTCAAAAATACCTGGGGTACACATAGTTATGGGTTATTGTTTCAAATCGTACTTTGTCTATTGCTTCATAATTTTTCGAAGTACAGGTCTCTATTTCCGTAAAGCAGAAAGTCATGTTCCTGTGATATATTTTTGACAACTAGGGGCGTTCTTAGCTAACCTGAACAAAACGTTCGCCATTCTAAATCTCCGTATGTCTAAGACTGTGAAGCAGTTGCGTGCTCAACAATACTTGCCAGAATTCATCAATGATCATTTCTTTCAAGTGACTTATTAGTTTAATTGCGAGAAAATCCTATTTTCAATGCAACTGATAAAATCATTTTTAAGTTTTGTCCGTTATTCTTCGACCCATATAGAGTGATTGATAAGTCTTTTCCCAAATGTTTATACGCTATAAAATACTAAGACTAACCGAAACTAACCTGATCAAGAAGGTGTAACTAGATATAACTTTAGTCAGTTAAAGTTCTATCATCGGTCTGAGTTTTAAATTTGGTTGTTGCTTCGATTGTTTGTATAATGATTGACTGTTTTTGTATTCATCCTGATAATGTTGTATAATTTTGGCTGAAAGTTCCTTTTGGGTGTTACATATTGTTTAAAAAAAAAAATGTTTGCAATGTTGTCAGTATATTTGTCGAAACAGTTTAGGTGTTGGAAGATTGTCGCCACCTCATATGTTTAGTTTTCGAAAATCTTCCAAAGGGGCGATCTGAGTAGAACCACCTATCCAAAATATAATTTTTGATTCATGTTAATTTTGTTTCTGAATGTTCCATACAACTTGTATAAAATAACGGATCATTCCATTTATTATGACATTGATTTTCTGTGACATTAGGAGCGTTCCGTGATTTCGTTAAAATAGAATAGTGACCAGGGAAAAGAAAGAAGAAGGATTGGTTGCGATGTGAACAGTTAGAGAATTTGGGGGCTCTTCGATGGATGGAAAGTAACACATTTTTTGGGATAATTGTAGATTTTGAAGGTGAATAATTGTGAATTGCGAGGTTGATAATCAGATATCTACAGGTCAGTAAAATGAAATTTATAATAATGTTGATTATCCAATTTGTACTGATGGTTTTGGATTTATTGTTCCGTAATTGCATTTACTGTATTTAATCAAACTGTTTTATGCTGTGTGAACAACTTTGATTTAAATTAAAGTCAAGACAAAGAAATTGCTCTCTTTTCGTACTGGAATTTTTGTTACTACAATTATTGCTGCTTTATGCTTTATACATGCTTTATATTGACTGGACTGATTTACTAGAGTTGGGTTGCCTCCCGTACGGTACCTCTTGTATAGGCTCTAGATTTGACATTTTATCACCCTGACGAGTGAATATCCTAGTAAAACAACAGATCTTCTAGTCATCATCTAGAAATATTGTTTCAATTTACCAACTCTAATTGGGTTGCCTCCCGTACGGGACCTCATTATTTTCAACAAACAATTAATCTAGAGATATTGACTCAAATTGCCTGGGTTGCCTCCCGTACGGGACCTCAGAGATTCCCTGTTTTTGACCCCATGTATATTTGCTTGAGCGTGGAACTTCAAGTTTCGATACGGAAAACGAGTATTTTATTGATTGCATTAAAAATACAAAACAGTTGTACAGCATGGTTCGGTTTTTGGAATTGAGATTGTGGGTTTCTCTGCCGTGCTCTTTTCCCGCATGAATTCCAGGCTGAGAACGGCACTTTTTCACCATATTTTCAATAAAGTAGGGTTTCTTACAAATGTGTGTTTAATTTAATAATCCCACCTTCTAACTCAAACTTCCCAAATTATTGATTTGTCGGGCGCATTCGAGGTAAGTAGCTTTACGCAAATCACAACGTAGGTGTCTCTTCTTTTGATCAAACTTACCTCATTCAACTTTGTTGAACGGACCCGGGGTTGTTATACTACACCATATAGAGTGATTGATAAGTCTTTTCCCAAATGTTTATACGCTATAAAATACTAAGACTAACCCAAACTAACCTGATCAAGAAGGTGTAACTAGATATAACTTTAGTCAGTTGAAGTTATATCATCGATCTGAGTTTTAAATTTGGTTGTTGCTTCGATTGTTTGTATAATGATTGACTGTTTTTGTATTCATCCTGATAATGTTGTATAATTTTGGCTGAAAGTTCTTTTTGGGTCTTACATATTGTTTAAAAAAAAAATGTTGGCAATGTTGTCAGTATATTTTTCGAAACAGTTTAGGTGTTGGAAGATTGTCGTCACCTCATATGTTTAGTTTTCGAAAATCTTCCAAAGGGGCGATCTGAGTAGAACCACCTATTCAAAATATAATTTTTGATTCATGTTGATTTTGTTTCTGAATGTTCCATACAACTTGTATAAAATAACGGATCATTCCATTTAGGTATTATGATTGATTTTCTGTGACATTAGGAGTGTTCCGTAATTTCGTTAAAATAGAATAGTGACTAGGAAAAAGAAAGAATATGGTTTGGTTGCGAGGTAATGGGGAATAACAGTAGTAGAGGAATTGGGGGTTTTTCGATGGATGGAAGTTACACATTTTTTGGGGTAATGGTAGATTTTGAAGGAATGGATTGAAGGTGGATAATTGTGAATTGTGTTTGATAATCAGTTATTTGCAGGTCAGTTAAATGAAATGTATAATAATGTTGATCATCCAATTCGTACTGATGGTTTTCATTTATTGTTCCGTTATTGCATTTACTATATTTAATCAAACTGTTTTATGCTGCGTGAACAACTTTGATTCAAATTAAAATCAAGACAAAGAAATTGCTCTCTTTCCGTACTGGAATTTTTGGTACTACAATTACTGCTGCTTTATGCTTTATGCATGCTTTGCTTTATATTGACTCGACTGATTTACTAGAGTTGGGTTGCCTCCCGTAATTAAGGGACCTCATGTATAGGCTCTAGATTTGACATTTTATCACCCTGACGAGTGAATATCCTAGTAAAACAACAGATCTTCTAGCCATCATCTAGAAATATTGTTTCAATTTACCAACTATAATTGGGTTGCCTCCCGTACGGGACCTCATTATTCTCAACAAACAATCTAGAGATATTGACTCAATTTGCCTGGGTTGCCTCCCGTACGGGACCTCAGAGATTCACTGTTTTTGACTCCATGTATATTTGCTTGAGTGTGGAACTTCAAGTTTCGATACGGAAAACGAGTATTTTATTGGTTGCATTAAAAATACAAAACAGTTGTACAGCATGGTTCGGTTTTTGGAATTGTGATTGTGGGTTTCTCTGCCGTGCTCTTTCCCCGCATGAATTCCAGGCTGAGAACGGCACTTTTTCACCATATTTTCAATAAAGTGGGGTTTCTTACAAATGTGTTTTTAATTTAATGGTCCCACCTTCTTACTCAAACTTCCCAAATTATTGTTTTGTCGGGCGCATTCGAGGTAAGTGGCTTTATGCAAATCACAACGTAGGTGTCTCTTCTTTTGATCAAACTTACCTCATTCAACTTTGTTGAACGGACCCGGGGTTGTTATACTACAACTTAGTATACTGTTTTTCAAATAAAATGAAAACGCACAAAGAACCTCAAATGATTTATTATAGAAACTTTAACAACTTCAAAGTGAATCTATTCCTACATGATCTTCGAAAGGTTCATTGGGATCTCATACTGTATGAGCAAAATATTGACAATAAAATAATCTTGTTCAACAATTTTCTTTTAACCTTATTTGATGAACATGCACCTGTAAAGAAAGCTAGATTCACAAAACCTAAGGCACCCTGGCTCACTGCTGATTTAAAAGTTTCTATGAAGCAAAGGGTTCGAGCTTTGCGGGAGTTTAAAAAGACTCGGGCAGTAAATGAATGGGAAAAAATTAAACGGCTCCGAAATTTTACTGTTTCTAAGGTTCGTAGAGCGAAGAAGGAATATCTAAGCTCAGTATCGGCAGAAAATAATGCTCGCAAATTGTGGAGGTCTTTTAAATCGTTTAACGTTTGTTCGAGTGGGAAATGCTCTCTCCCAGATGCCTTGGCAGACCCTCATGATATAAATAACTTTTTTGGGTCTCTCTTGCAGAACGTTTCTGGTTGCAATGATGCGATCCGTTCCTACGATGGATTTCAAAAACAACGCACAGTTTTTTTTTCATTTGACTGAAGTTGGCGAAACTAATAACATTTTACATTCTATTCGTACGAATGCATTTGGCGTTGATGAGATTTCTTTTACCATGTTGAAATATTGCAGTCTTACTATCGACTTGTATATCACCCACTTAATCAACTGTTGCTTAGAGTCCAACTATTTTCCGGATCAGTGGAAGATTTTCATGGCAAACCTTTGGCAAAAGTTAGTAACCCATCAGGTTTTGATGGTCTTAGAATTATCAGTATTTTACCGACCCTTTCCAACATTTTGGACAAAATTTTATATAACTAATTATTTGAGTACTGTGTAACTGTTACGCACAATACTCGAATTCGGGCAATACCCGAAAAAAATGCTCAAAACTGGTTTTGGCTAAAAAATATTTCCCAAACCCGAAATTGTACTTCTAAACGGGTATTGAGCATGACAAAATGTGAGAACTAGTACTGTGCACTTTGAATTGCACCGAACTAGTTTTGTACATTTCTGAGTTACTAATTTTTAGACAAGTAAAACGCAACATAAAGCTTGCTGCTTTACCGACATTATTATGGTCACACCTTTTTGCAAATTGCAAATACAGTAACAAAAAAATCACACAAAAAAACGTTTGACATGATTCAATGAAGTGGAAAGCGTACGGATATTAGAAAAAAAGAGAGAGACAGACTAAACCAAACCAACTCCATCTAACCCAAGAGTGAAATGTATCATATAGAGAGATGATGTCGCTAAGGCGACATCAAATTTTTTGCCAAACACTTTCTAACCCAATTCAACCCAAACTAACCAAAACTAACCCAATCTAAACCAAACTAGCCCAAGAGTGAGATGTACCATATAGAGAGATGATGTCGCTAAGGCGACATCAAATTTTTCACCAAACACAAAGTAACAGCTTGCATTTTTCAATAATTGTCTACCACCTGGCAATTAAAACAAGTCTTCCACAAACAATCACTCACAAGATTCACGAGCACAAACAAAAATCTGAACGTAAACAGGAAAATTGAAAATTACCCTACTTTTAATTCATTGGAAAAACAAGCAGAACTAGTATTGGTAATTCACAGATGTACAAAACTAGTTTTGCGCAATTGAAAATTTACAATACTAGTTCTGAATACTTTGTTATGCTCAAATCCCGTTAAAAAGTGGAATTTCGGGTCTGGGAGATTTTTGTTGCTCAAAACTAGTTTTGTGAATTTTTTTCGGGCATTGCCCGAATTCGGGTATTATGCGTAACATAACCAATAAAATATTACCAGATAGTCAGTGCGGTTTTCTAAGACACTACTGTACATCAGTTGCTCTGGTGGGTATAACCACCGAACAAATTGTTCGGTGGTATAACTGATGATGTGATGACGGCGATGGATAGAGGAATGAGTAACACCTTGGGTTTGCTTGATTATACTTTTGTTGTCTAAATTAGGTTTCTATGGATTTCTACAACCATCTCTTGATCTTATAAAGTCATACTTTTGTGGTCGCTCCCAAATGACCAAATATAGTAATACTTTTTTAAATCAAATTACAATTAGGTCAGGTGTACCACAGGGATCGATTCTTGGCCCACTGTTCTTCATTATACAGCGCGGCTCTAAAAGGTCCCTTTTTTTTTAATGTGTGCACCAAAAATTTTGAAACTTGGCATACTTTAATTGCTGTCGAAATTCTACTTTTTGATGTTACTGACGTACTTTTAGTAATCAAGATGGCGGCTGAGCGCCATTTTGAAAATTGTTTTCAAATGGAAAGGGGGGTCGTGTGAAACCTTATTTTAAAGATCCTGATCCTACTTTATAACCCTTGAATATTAAGTCGATATCTCTGAGCACTACAAAATGGCGGTACATTTAATTACTACGTTGATGTATACACTTTAAAAAAAAACGTCAAATGCCATTCAAAAGATGCTGGAAATATTCTTGACATAAAGTTTGGGTTAGAAATAAATCACAAAAATGTCAAACAAGCATCTTTTGAATTGAACTTGATGAATTTTTTCAAAAAGTGGGGAAGACCTTTTAGAGCCGCACTGTATATACAGCCGATATCTTAAAATCTCTAAAATATTGTAAAGTCAAAGCCTACGCGGATGACACGCAAATATATCACCATTTCAATCACCAAGACCATTTTCTTGCAACGAATTTGATTAATGAGGATCTGGATACATTAAAACAACTTTCCTTGAAACATAACTTAAAGCTCGACCCATCAAAATCAATGGTCATGCATTTTGGCACCGAGGCTCATATAACTTTTTTAAGCGATAACGTCAGTATAATGTTGGATGGTGCGAAGTTGCCTGTAGTAAAGTTCACGAAGATTCTTGGTGTTATTTTGGACACTGACTTGAGATTTAAGGAGCATGTAACAACATTATTCAAAAGTCCTACTCTTTCCTCAAAGTATTGTCATATTCTTGATTGGCAGTCATATTCTTGATTTCTCTTTACGTAAAATGCTTTGAGCAAGCGTGTATGGTCGAAGTTTGCGAGTCTCTGGTTCTATCCAATTTGAATTATTGCGACTTTATTTGGTCCTTGTTTAGACTCTGTAGACATACACTGTGGGCCAAATTAAGTTAGAACATAGTTTGATCCTTAATAACTTTTTGGTTTGTTTATGGATTTTGATAAATTTTTGATATGGTATTGGCCAATAAGTTCTGGACTCAGATTAATAAACAATAATCTGAGGTTCTGGATGTTTTTAAAAAAATGAGTTTCCGAATTTTGGACAGGACCAGACTTACGACGTTTTTATGAAATTTTTGCATCTAAGCTCGTTGCAAAAACGAACTGCGCCACTAACAGACCGACTGATATATTTTTTAAGGACATTAGTGAGAAAAGGTATCCTGATAATATCAATATTTTAGAACCATAACCTAAGAAATGATGTTTATCTACAACTGTCAAAAAATAGTTGTTTTATGCAACCATCTATAGATATAAAATGTTCCACATATTACACGGCCTGAGAGAAACCCGTGGATCATAGTTCTTTCTCCACGGGCAGGTTCTTTATTCACGGGCAGTGGGCCAATCATAAGCGAGTATTGCCAGTAACGCAGCGATCATAGTTCTTTATCCACGGGCAGGTTCTTTATTCACGAGCAGTTGGCCTAAACACAACTATTTTTGGCTTTATTTAGTGACTTTTTTTTCCAAATTTTTTGACAGTTGTAGATAAAGCATTGTATTTGACTCGTATATAATGAACATGTTACACTCGAATAAAACTAATAACACTCGCCTTCGGCTCGTAATATAAATTTTAATCTCGTGTAATATTTGACCCATTATATGCTCAAATAAAATTTTATTTTTTCTGTATGATGGTGCTTGTCGGTATTAAGACTATTTCACTTCATTTTGATCAAAGTTTTTTGAAATTCCATAGCAACGTGGATTGTTTGTTGAACATTTTCAACATTTTTGAGATTCTAGAGTTTGCCTGTTTGATTTTAAATAAGTACACATGGTTCTATCTTTGAAAGATAAAATCTCGATCAAACGAATAATGGATAAGAATATGGATGCACGGAAATGTCGCGACTACCTTCAAATTATCGAGTAAATTAAACAAAGTTTATCCAACGGAAAAAAAACATAATTATTTAAAATTTATTTTTTTTTCCAAATTAAAAATTCTTGAATGTGAAAAAATCAAACAAAGCTCTAACAAACAATCAACGTTGCTATGAAATTTCAAGAAACTTTGATCAAAATGAAGTGAAATAGTTTTTATGCCGACAAGCACCATCACACAGAAAAAAAGAACATCGTTTCTTAGGTTATGGTTCTAGAATAGTGATATTTCCAGGATACCTTTTCCCAATAATGCCCTTCACAAAAAATTAATCAGTTGTTCTGTGAGTAGCGCAGTTTGTTCTTGCAACGAGCTTAAATGCACCAATTTCTTAAGAACGCTTCAAGTCCGGTCCTGGTTAAAATTCGGAAGCTCAATTTCAGAGTAATAGTCAGAACATATTGACTAATATCATATCCAAAAATCATAAAAATCCATGAACAAACCAAAAAGTTATCAAGCGTGAAATTATGTTCTAACTTAATCTGGCCCACAGTGTATATCGTATCCAAAAGGTACAAAACACTTGTTCCAGACATATCTTAGAGCTTAGAAAATATGATCATATTTCAAATTCTTATAAAAATTTAAACTGGCTGTCAATGATAAATCGTAGGGATTTGCATATGGGTATTTTCTTTTTGAAGATTTTGAATAATCCATTGCTACCTGAATCCAATGATCTAATAACTATAGATGAAACATTTCATTCATAAACTGTGAAAAATTGTGTGGACAACATCGAACATAGAAGAGACGTGAGGAGGAGTTGAGAGGGGGCACTGAGTGGGGATACGTTTGCACCTCACTAGAATGTGCTTCGGTTACTACACGCGAGGCTGCCAATGGCGTAACTATTTTACAGAATTCTTAAATTCTTATTTACGGCAAGCTTGACACTTGCGAGTCATTTCAATATACCATATAAGTGAATAATGAAGCACTACAACCTTTAACCAGAATAAAAACACAAAAAACATTCACAAAATCAACACCAAACCCCACTCAAAAAACAAGAGACTCCAATGAGACGAATTGTGAATTGTGAATAAAACGTGTAGACAAAATCCGATCGATTAGGGGCGTACCATATTTTGGTGTGTTGCCGTACTTCAGCTTTTTTAATTTTCAAAAGAGAATACTGGTTTTTCTAAATCCTAAATACCTGAACAAATCTTGAAGAGATGTTCCAATTTTAACAAAAAAGTTTACCATCAACTTATATTTGATCAGATTCATAACATAAAATGGTTTCAAAAATGATTCCAAACAATGTTTTAATCTTTTGCTGCGTGGTTGGCGTGGTAATACTTTTAATAGAGTAAGTTTGGCAAACAACGTGGTGGGAGAAACTCTGCACCCGAGTGGACAGTTCGATGTTGTCTTCATGTTTATCTCGCTGTGTTTCATCTATAGTTATTAGATCATTGACCTGAATCTATCAGAAACAAATTTGTTTTTCGGTCGGATATCCATTCTCGTGATATAAGGTTCAAAAAAATTATTACCAGTGCTATGTTTCAACGCACATTTACTGTTAATGCAATTCGTCTGTACAATAAGCTACCTGAGAAATTTAATTAAAGTTCAATATAAAAAAACATTTATTTATGCTTCAAAATTCTCCAAATTGAATCATTACTTTTTTCTTTTTCTTTTTACATCTACTCTAAGATCACCCTTTCCTTCACTAGGTTTCTTCAGATTTGGCTGATCTATTTGATCCATTGGGATTATTTCTTAAGCATTATGGTGAACCGTTGAGCCAATCAGGGTTCAGTAGAGTAGCCTCTATGGCTAGATTGCGCCTTGATTCGGCGCAAGTTCTTCACACATGTATTTATCTGGTATTGTATATTGTATTTTATTTCTCCTGAATTAATAGTTATTCACGTTACTAAGGCGGTAAATGACTTTTTAAATTACGAGTCTAGAATATCTAGACGAGTAGTTTAATGACATTTAACGGATGTGTATCGTACATTGTTTTGTTTCATACTGTAATAACTATTTTTAATCGGTTTAAAGTGCTTTCTTCTCAAACCACACACTTAGGGTGGCAGTCCACCTCACATTCGTACCATGAGATGGCGCCAGCCAGACCATGTAACAACTTATGTTTGTCCTATCTGATATACCTTACCAACCGTTTATGTTAAGTGAACAAGTTGCAAAATGGACCAAATTTTGCATAAAAGCTGTGAAGCGCAAATCGGCGGAAAGGTATCAAAAGGAGTTTGAGGCTTTCTGCGAATGGCGCAAAATCTTCCGTGTAGATAAGACAGTGAACGAAAATATCGTGTTTGGCGCCAGCCAAACCGTGTTACCATGTTACCAATGCAATTTCACAGTCTTTGATGATGCAAAATGTCATTTTTGGAGTAGTCAAGTAATTTTTTTTTACAGTCTCTGATGATGTAAAGTATCATTTACCGGACTGGTTTTGGGTCCAGTAAATGATACTTTACGGTACAGTATGAAATAAAGACATTAATTATTATTATTATTATTTTACGTTACTAAGGCGGTAAATGACTTTTTAAATTACGAGTCGAGATGTTTATGGACGAGGCGACGAAGGAGTCGAGTCTGAAATTTCTAGACGAGTAGTTTAATGACATTTAACGGCTGTGTATCGTACAGTGCTTTCAATTTAATTTGTCACACTTTCAAAAGGCCGTAAAATATTTATTTTTTGAGCTAGAAGGTAGACCAAAAAAAGGAATTGTAGGGTTTTTCGTAAAGTTTTGTGCTATTGAGTCAATTATTTTCTTAACTGTCAAATGTCAAAATTATTGACATAACTTACTTCTTTTTAATGGCACACCCTATATATCATTACATATTTAGAAAGGTGCCCTTTTTCTGATCACGAAAATATAGTACACATGTCAATTCTATCCACTAGTTTAGCGCAAATTGATATAAAAATTATTGAAATTGTTATCTTCAAGAATGATGATAGACGAGTTTATTCATTTGTGTCCAATAATTGTCAGGGTTGCACTCGAATTGTCAAATGTTATACGTGAATACTGTTCCTTTAACTAAGTTGGTGAAAATGAATAAATGTGTATACTTCTTGATTTGAGTAATTCATTAAAATGCTATATTTACAAACCAGAAAATCTTTTATATTTTGGCAAATATTCAGAACAAGAACTATGAAAGTTATTGGAAGCAAAATAAAACACGCCTGTAAATTACAATTTTAATCAGATTCATACCAATTTCCTCCAAACTAGTGGATAGGAAGGTCATGTGTGCTATATTTTTGTGATCAGAAAAAAGACGCCTCTCTAGATATGTATGATATATAGGGTGTGCAATTTTAAAAAAAGTAAGTTATGTCAAAAATATTTGACTCAATAGCACAAAACTTCACGAGAAACCCTAAAATTCCTTTTTTTGGTCGACCTTTTAGCTCAAAAAATAAATATTGTATAGCCTTTTGAAAGTGTAACAAATTAAATTGAAAGCACTGTACATTGTTTAGTTTCATACTGTGATACATTTTTTTAATCGGTTTAAATTGCTTTCTTGTCAAACCATACACTTAGAGTGGCAGTTCGCCCCACATTCTTACCATGAAATGGCGCCAGCCAAACAATGTTACCACTTGAGTAATAGATAGGATAATTATATGTTAACAACATTCCATGTCAAGTTATCAATTAAAATCATGAGATAGCGCCAGCTAAACCATGCTACCAATGCAATTTCACAGTCTTTGATGATGCAAAATGTCATTTTTAGAGAAGTCAAGTAATTTTTTTACAGTCTCTGTTGATGTAAAGTGTCATTTACCGGACTGGTTTTGGGTCAGGTGAATGATACTTTACGGTACAGTATGAAATGAAAGAATTTGCTGCACAAAAATGTAGAAGAGTATAAACTATGTGATAGGTACTATCGTTGTTTATTCAATCAACGGTACTATACAGTGCGGCTCTAAAAGGTCCCCCCCTTTTTTTTTAATGTGTGCACCAAAAATTTTGAAACTTGGCATACTTTAATTGCTGTCGAAATACTACTTTTTGATCTTACTGACGTACTTTTAGTATTCAAGATGGCGGCTGGGCGCCATTTTGAAACTTATTTTTTGAATGGAAAGGGGGTCGTGTGACACATCATCTTAAAGGTAGATTATTGTGTGAAAATTTCACAGGATTAAACGCATCGGTGCGGATATGATAGCCTGCCAAACTTTTAGTTTTTAAAAATGTCGTTCACATTAAGTTTCAATTTTTTAACGAGCTGACACATCAGATTCCGGAAAAATGATGGTGAACCTGAGCAAAACAGTACAGGTTAACAAATAGTAATGCTGATACAAAGCGGATAAAGAATTTCGAGATGAAAAAAAAAATTGGAAAGCATTTATTAGCATTATAATACTAAAATCTAAATTAAGATGGAGATACAGTTTCCACACTACCTCACCACAGCACTAAAGTTTAACCAAATGTGAAAATCTTGAAACGATATGAGCCAGTTGTTTGATTATTGTGTTAATTAGGATGTGTTACAAAAATGCCTAATTCGCGTCCCCTCGCAGAAAAAATTGAAGCAATTTTTATTCATGGCGGAAATCGTAATTTCCATGAGACGGAAAGAATCTTCAATGAGTGCTCCCTGGACCGTCCGATATGCAGGAAATATCTTCGCGAATTAGTGCGGAAATTTATCGAGACGGGTAGTGTTCATAGCTTGAGGAATCAAGGGCGACCATCTATTTCGGAAGATACACAAATTGCAATCATTGGTGAGATGGTGGTAAATCCTGAACAGTCCACTTCTCAGGCTGCAGACATCTGTGATAATTCGTCTGCTTCTGTAAAACGATTGCTGAAAAAACAGAAATTTTATCCTTATAAATTTCAAATGGTGCACCAGTTGACTGAAGATGATCCTGACAGACGTGTGGAATTTTGCGAAATTATGACCGATAGAATAGGCCGAGAACCGAGATACGTTCAAAATATTTGTTTTAGTGACGAGTGTACTTTCTTTTTAAATGGCCGTGTACACAGGCAAAATGTTCGTTATTGGAGTGACGTAAATCCGCATGTTTTTAGGGAAACCCACACGCAATATCCCGAAAAGGTTAACGTGTGGGCTGGCCTATTGGGGAACCATATTGTTGGTCCTGTTTTCATTCATGAAAATTTGACAGGGGACCTGTATTTGAACTTGTTAGAAACTACAATAGAGCCTTTGATTGTACAAATACGTCAGAATAATCCCAACGAACTTGGCATGGCATCAATTTTTCAACAGGATGGTGCGCCTCCTCATTTTAGCAGAAATGTAAGGCAGTATTTGGACATAACTTACTTCAATCGTTGGATTGGTCGTCCTACCAGCCTCCTAAAGGCCTGCCAGGTCGCCCGATTTAACACCATCGGACTTTTTTTTGTGGGAATATCTAAAACAGAAAGTATATGCAACACAGCCAGACTCTCTTTCAGATTCACTTACTGCTTTTTGTCAAAAAATTAAAGTCGATACTTTCGAAAAAGTCCGTCAGGAGTTCTCAGACAGATTATTTCATTGTTTGGGGGTCAACGGAGGACATTTTCAACATTTTTTACAATAAAAATTGAAGTATTCTTTCTTTGTTCTTATTTCACGAATTTCTTTATCTTGTTAGTTTGACAGTCTGTCATATCCGCACGGATGCGTTTAATTTTATGAAATTTTCACACAAATAATCTACTCGATAAGACCTTGCGAATGATGTGTCACACGACCCCCCTTTTCATTTAAAGAAATGTTTCAAAATGGCAACCAGCCGCCATCTTGAATACTAAAAGTACGTCAGTAACATCAAAAAGTAGTATTTCGACAGCAATTGAGGTATGCCAAGTTTCAAAATTTTTGGTTTACACATTAAAAAAAAAGGGGGGGGCACCTTTTAGAGCCGCACTGTATACATTTTGTGTTTTGACTATTTTGTTAATTTTGTTTAATATTTGTATCTCTTGAGAATCTATGAACTTGAGTTATTGTCCCTCGTTGTTCACCGTAGATTAAGATTATCGTACTGTACCTGCCTATTTTTTATTTTTTCGTAATGATAAAGTAATGTATTTTATTTAACTGTTTGAATAAAGGATGATTTCGTTTTTCATTGTTTTAATTTCCACACATCAAATATTTTTCAAAAAAAAAATCAAGTATTCGAGTTATTGGAGGGCCCCCCAAATGTCATTAGCCCAGGGCCTCCGAAGCGCGCTGATCTTTATGGTGCTTCCGATCCGTGAAGTTGGGCATCACCGGTGCAACGAGCATTTATGTCAAGAGCAGGAGGTCTACGGTGTACTGGTCAAGCACCTGGAGCTTTGATATTGACACTCACTTGGAGCATGTTTACCATTCTCAGCTGAAAAACCGCTCTCAGAAGAATAACGAAAGTCTGCAGGAGTTTCAAGCTGATGTAGCTCACCTTGCACGACTGGCTAACCTAACTACGCCAGAGAATGTGATGGAGAGGCTTGCTGTACAGGCCTTCTTGGATGGACTGCGTGACCGGTGATAAGCAAAGAGCAAAGGATGGATGAACAGTATTCCGCAAAGAAAAACAAATTCGAAGAAACTGTAAGAGGGATCATCAAGTAGTACACGCTGCAGTTCCGGGGACAGTGGCCATTACGACATGAAAATATTTCGAGACAAAATGCGATGTTTCGTCTCATTGCCTCCCAACTAAGAGGGAGGCAATGAGACGAAACATCATTTGTCACTGATATTTGCCTTCCAACGTGGGACTTCAGTCACTTTCTATAGCAAAAAATATTACAATATATTTGACCTCACCTTTGAAATCAGTGATCTCAAACACCCTCGAATGCATGCCACTATTTGTAGAGTTGAACTGTTGAACATAGTTTATTAGAATGTGAAAAAACAATATGGCCGCCAGGATTTCAAAACTTATTGGTCTAAAAAATGTCGAATCATTCTAAATGTTGTGATCGCTATAAATTACCATACCATTCATACCAAAAAATAAACTGTTATGGGAAAATATATTTCAGTTTTATCAGAAAATAACTGTTTTCTTTCAATGGCCGCCATATTGGTTACACAGGGTGGATAAAGCAAGTGCTGCGTGTCATTGGGCAGAGCCGTGCGAACGTAAACCTGCGCTCGGGGCGAGCTCTAGGTTTGGCGCCCTTTTACCTTCCCCCCTTCCATATGGAATTCAAATCATGGAATATATGGTCAAGAAAACTGAATTAATTTTCTCATCGGTTATACAACCCTGTAAAATTTTTGTTTATTAACCGATTTTCATTTTCTTTTTATTGATAGGTCTCGACAAATACGTTTTGGCATATGCAAAATTGGTTCCAGGGGCGTACTTATGGATAATTGTGACGGTTCAAAGAGGGTCAAATTTCAGAAAATGATATCAGGGCATTTTTGGAAAAAAAATGACAACGGAATCTCAATCAGCATCACCAAAAACCTCTCTGTACAAATGTTAAACTCTCTAACCTACAAGTTGCCCGAAGAAAATAGTCCCAAGTTTAATAAAAATCGTTGATTAAACCCAATTGTCGCACCACCCTGTATTAGGTATCGACGATGTTTTGTTTATAACAGTACGTGGAAATTCTTGTTTAAAACACTTATTCAGGGATTTTATCAACATGTTTATTGTATATAAATTTAAACGTACAGGAGTGCGTAATAAGCAGTGTAAGTTTTAAATTACTTAACAAATCAACAAAAAAAAAACAACACAAGGACAATTTTTGCTGTTTGAAAATATGTACAGGGGGTTTTTGGTGATGCTGAATTAAGATTCCGTTGTCAATTTTTTTCTAGAAAATGCCCCAATATCATTTTCTAAAATTTGACCCCCTTAGAAGCTCCACAATTATGATAAGTACGCCCCTGGAACGAATTTGGTATATGCTCAAAAAAGTGTCGAAACCTATCAACATAACATAAGCTCCATTTTTTTTTAAATGCCTGACATACGTCAATTTTAGTGTTGAAGTATTGGCACTACTGATACTAATAACGTACTCGAAAAATGAAATGATCTGCATCGTATGTGTACCAGGTGAACTGAAAAATTTTATTTAGGGTTTTCCAAAAATTTCAACAATAAACTTTTATTATTTTTTTCGCTTGATAGGTAATATAAAACTGAGTAAAGAAACATGCATTCAGTGATATTATATGTAATAGTAAGGATAATTTGATGTATGATTGTTGCAATTAAACATTCTGCCGCCTCTCCACAATTAATGGACGAACGTAGAGACATCATGCTCTCGTTTTGGCTTTTTTGTTTGTCCACTTTCTGGTTTCGTCACTTCTGCCTTATCCGGATGATCAGTTTCATTGCACGCCATCCTAGGATCAAGGCTATCGTCGTAATACTGGCTGATGAACGCTACGCCATATACCGTATCATGGAGACAATCTTTGAGGTCCATTTCTTCTTGTATCAACTCTCCAAAGCTATCTGTTTGCCTGATGGGCTCGATGGCTTGGTATGAAGGTTTTTTGTTTGATCAAGCTGCCATTGAAGATGATGGGCACTTCATAGGAGTAACTGCATGCCTATAACAGGAACGGTACCGCTTCATTTGGGTGTCAAGACGTTTGGGTTTGTCTGCATGATGCATTCTTGGGGTATTTGAATTTTTCCGGTTGTAATCAATACCACATCTTCATCTTCATCAATCTTCGTACGGAGACAGGAGAGCAGACGAGCCTTTGCGGATGGAGTGGGTACAGGGTGTTCACAGATAAATGGACCCCCCAATTAACTCTTCAATATCATGTTTGGGAAACAAATGTTTCAAATGAAAGTTTAATGGTTTAAAATGAATTTTATGAAAACAAGGTATTCACATATACAGGCTGTTTCAGAACTTCTGGGCAAAGTCCAACTTTCTTGTTTCAAATCGCAACCCAATTTTTTTATTTGATTTTTGCATTCTCTGGGAAATTCTAAACATTTTTCAAATGGCATATCTATACTTAAACTCAACCAATAAGAAGATATTAACATCAGAAATTTGCTATTTTTTCGAGCATGTTTTGAAATATATGGTATTATTTGGTAACCTTAAGAACGAGGTACTTGTTGAGAGATGTCAACTTCTCAAAAAAGATTTGAACAACTTACAGGGTGACCCAATTTTATCCGACAATATTTAAAATTTAGATTCTACTAATTAAAATGAACAATCTTTATTCTATGGACATTTATTCTGAAAGACGTCGAAAGGGCCCCTCGAACCATGACAAAATCCACTCCAACAATAGGAGTTGTAGATGTAGATGTAGATGTTACAGTGGGTGGCTCACGCCAAAACCTGCTTAGGCCTCCTGGGCCCGTTGCAGTCCACAATTGATAGAAGTGAGATTATTGAAGGCACGACGCTTTCGCGATGCTCAGCAGGTCCCTCAAATAGATCCCTTCCAATTCCTGGAGTGTTGTGAGTTCAGCTCCGAAGTGTTCCATCCTAATGCTACGAAGAGCCGGACATTCCGTTAGGATGTGGGCTACGGTCTTTACGTCTTCAAGGCACTACCTACAGTCTGAATCTTCCCCGATCCCGATCCTATGGAGGTGACCCTTCAGGTTCATGTGACCAGTTAATAGACCGATCATTGTGCGGAGGTATTTTCTGCTCATATTTAGGAGCTCTTTGGTTCTGCCCGTATCAGATCCTGTTATCATTGCCTTGGCATGTAGCATACCGGCGGCATTATTCCAGCATAGAGTGGCCTTTTCGAGTAGAAGTTTCTTTGCCTCGCCCATTCCTATTGCTTTAGGGCTGCCAAACATTGGTTCGGGTCCTATCGGCCTGTGCGATGGACCAATTTTGGCAAGTCTGTCAGCTTCAATGATCCCCTTTATACCGCTATGGCCCGGGACCCAAATTAGCCTCACCTTGTTGTTATTTTGAATTATCTTATGCAGAACCTCTTTGCATTCTAGGACTGCTTTGGAGTCTACTGCCTTTCTCACAACAGCCTTTAATGCTGAAGTGCTGTCTGAACAAATGTTGAAAGTTCTGTGATTTGTGCCGCTCTCAAGAATGTTATATGCACATTGTGTTATGGCGAAGATTTCGGCCTGTAGGATCGAAGCGTGAATCCCGAGCGAGGTCATTTTATTGTCCCTCCCGCTCTTGCAGAATCCTGCTCCTGTGCCTCTCTGATGTTTGGAGCCATCAGTAAACCACCACGTCCCTTGCCGTATTTGAACTGGTCTATTCTGATCCGTCCAATCCTCTGTTCTAGGATTAATCAGTTCAGGTGAGCTACCAGCATAGAAGATTGGAGTCATGTAGTCGGAGTGCATTAGCAGCACTCCATCTTCTAGCTGGGGTTCACTCATGATGGCCGAGTGTCCCTTGTTCCTCAGCTTCAGATGTTCCAGACATTAAAGACGGTATGCTGTTCTGAGTGCAACACTCTCTACAAACAAGTGCAGTGGGGGTAACTCCAGGATTACCTACAATGCTCTCGTTGGTGTGGTCCGTACTGCGCTTGTTATACTGATGCATCCCATCCTTTGGACCTTATCCAGTTGCCTTTGGATGTATGCTTTCTTAGTTGCAGGCCACCATACTATGGCTCCGTAGGTGATCAGAGGTCTGATAACCATAGAATAGATCCAGTAAACTATTCTGGCTTTCAGTACCCATGTTGTCCCTATAGCTCTTTCGCATGCCCATAGAGAGCATATGGCTTTCCTAGAGCGTTCTTCGATGTGATCTTTCCAGGACAGTTTCTGGTCAAGAGTTACTCCTAGGTATTTGACCGTTTTTCTGTATTCCAGGACTCTTCCTGAGAGGGATATCTCCTGTTTGAGTCCTGATTTGTATTTCCAGGTGAATAACAGGATTTCGATCTTTTCGGGGTTGATCCTAAGCCCTTCAAGGAAGCACCACTGTTCTATAATTCTCAGGGCTCGCATTGTGGGTGCTCTGAGCTCCTGAATTTGGCTACCCGTCGTTAGGATCACCAGATCATCAGCATAGGCCTGTGTATAGAATCCCGAATCGTTCAGCTGCTTCAGCAGGCTGTCTACCACAAGACTCCAAAGGAGTGGAGATAAGACTCTACCCTGGAGACAGCCTCTGGCAGCCATAGTTCTGACATTTTGTCCATTTAGTTCGGCAAATATCATCCTTTGTGATAGCATATTTGATATCCACTGGGTCAGTGTTCTTTCTGAGCCCCTTGCTTCTAATGCTCGACAGATTGATTCAAAGGAGGTATTGTCAAATGCGCCTTCGATGTCCACAAAAGCACCAAATGCTGATCTATTTCCGTCTAGCGCTCCTTCCACCTTGGTGATAAGGTGATGTAGCGCCGTGTCCGTCGATAGACCTTGTCGATAGGCATATTGATTGTTATGCAGTGGAATGGATAATAGATGCGTTTCCTTGATGAATCTATCAACAAGTCTTTCTAGTGTCTTGAGTGAAAAGCTTGATAAACTAATCGGTCGGAAGGACTTGGGGTTGGTGTAGTCTGATTTCCCTGGTTTCGGGATAAATATCACCTGCACTTTCCTCCAGCTAGCGGGAATATAGCCCATGGCAAGGCATGAACGAAAGAGCTTCACCAGGAATGCGGTTACACGATTTCCAGCTTTTTGTAGCAAGGCCGGAAAAACCCCATCCATCCCTGGATCTTTGTACGGAGAGAAGGACTCGAGAGCCCATTCTACCTTTTCATAGTCGACTATCCTCTTTGCAGTTTCAAAGTCGGGAGCTGTGCGGGCTTTTACCTGATGTGGGAGTGCAGCGACTTGCCCCGATCCAGGAAAGTGCACTTCCAGTAGCCTGTTAAGCGTCTCCTCCTCGGACAAGGTTAATTTCTCATCCGCTTTAACTAGGCATCCTATTTTGGCTCCAGGGTCCTTTGCTAAGATCTTGCATAGGCGGAGCGTAGACGGAAGGTCGTTCAGCTCTTCGCAAAAGCTTTGCAGCTATGTCTCTGCGCTGATCTTATGACCTTCTTGTAGTTTCTTTGGGCTGTCTTATAGTCATCCCAGCTGTCCAGAGTACGCAGTTCTTTAGCTCTACTGACGAGCCTGCAAACTTTGCGACGGTTAGTCTCCGTTTGTTTATTCCACCAGACCGTCTTGGAGTTGTTTGGCTTTTTCCTTAAGGGACATGCTGTCTCAAATGAATAAGTGAGACATTCTTGGAGCTGATTTGCAGCCATTTTTTTTTGGTAAGAATGTTGTCGACACCTCCTTCTATTTCCTCTCTAAAGAGATCCCACTTAGTGAGCTTCCTATTTCTCACCTTAGGCTGTGCTATTAAGCACTCTTGTTCCAGTGTGAACATGATGTGCCGGTGGTCAGACAATGTGACTTCACCAGCCACCCTCCACTCTTTAACCTTGCTATATATACTCGTTGAGCATATCGTTAAATCTGTTTAGTAGTTAAGGCATTTTTTCTTTTGTATAACAATAATTATTATTCTTATTGATTTAAATTTGTAACGTGCTTAGCTGTAAAAATTGGACCTGTACCGGTTGACTTTGACAAGTAACTGAGACTGATTTATCATAAAAACTGTCCGTTGCAAATACAGAATAAAATTCAACAAAAATAAAAACAACGAGGTTCTTCTTTACCTTCCTCGATTTGGTAAGAAACCCCGAAAATTATACATGGTCCTTCTTCAGCCAGATAGCCAACGAAGATAGTGGAAAACCAGGTCAGTTCTTTCCATATTATCTATTATTCTGCCGAATCATTTTGATGCAATCTGGAGCCAGTTATTGAAGAGATCAGCCTCGCATCCTCGAAATAGCTACAATATCTCGTTTCTTGTAGTTATTTTATGCTAGTGACAGTGACATTGACTAGTTGTGTGCTTTAATTATCGATACGTTATCGAAAATCCTCGGACTTGCGTGTAAATACGTAGGTATCAATCTCGTTTTTATAATATATTATCTCGATGTACTACAATACCAGATCGCTCTCACTTGTAAATTGTCAGGACGCATAAAATTCCTCGTAATAACAATCAAATTCTAGACGAGTTTCCTAGAATTTCCCGTACACGTACTACATTCTCGTTTTTATAATATTTAGCGTGCTTATACCTAGTAAGTCAGCACATTATCTCGATAAATACCTATTTTCGAAGTAAAATATTATGTCGGAATCAGAAGAACGATTACCTGATTTCGATTTAAAGCGAATTAAAAATGCCCGCTCACAACTTAAAAGAGAGCTCACTCGGTTTCGAACTTTCATAGGAAAGATTGAAACAGATGATGGTTCAATTGATCAGTTGCGAGTGCGACACGACTCGATAAAATCTATTCTTGAAAAGTTCAAGACTGTGCAGACTGAATTCGAGGAATTGATGTTAAGTGCATTTCCCAATGATTTTAACGAGGAAGAAGGCAATGAGGAACGCGATGCTTTCGAAACGAATTTTTATCAAGCTTTAGCGATTTCTCAGTCGATTCTTGATACACATAATGTATCTCGAACGCAGTCTTCATTTATCGGCGGCCCAAGTCATGATGGTGCATTGCTTGGTCAAACGCTTCAGAACCAAGATAACATTTTTTTGGCGGCAGGAGCTAGCTCTGGCGGAGCTACGTTGCCGAACGTGGCAGCAAGATTACCGCAGTTAAAATTACCCGAGTTCAACGGAGATTATAGCGAATGGCAACGATTTCGTGATATGTTTATCGCAATAGTACACAATAATACTGCACTTTCGGATGTTCAGCGTTTCTACTATTTAGAAGCGTCTCTGATAGGCGAACCGAAAAATATAATCAGCGCATTAGCACTGACTGATGCAAATTATAAGACAGCGTGGGAGCTTCTAGAAAAACGGTATCATAACAAAAGGATTATGATAAATGCACATATAAAGGAAATCATGAATATGCCTAGCGTAAGCAAAGAATCGCACACGGAACTTAGACAGCTGTCGAACACGTTTTTTAAAAATTTTAGATCCCTCGAATCGTTAGGAGAGAAGGTCGGCACTTGGAACACCATTTTAATATACATTTTAATCTCTAAATTAGATAACCAATCTAAACGAGAATGGGAACAATATGCAAAGGATAAAGATTCTCCTACGGTAGATGACTTTAACAAATTTTTAACTCAGCGTTGTCAAATATTAGAGACAACGGATTCAAATAAATCATTATCTGTTCCAAAAAATAGACGTTTTCCCGAACCACGGTCGCTTCTAACAACAAATGATAACAATAAAAATAACTACCGTCCCAAATGCAATTTTTGTAAAGGCTCACATTTAATTTACTTTTGCGAGAAATTTAAGGCGCTACCGGTAAAAGAGCGATTGAATCAGATAAAAAGGTTAGGTATGTGTTCCAACTGCCTACGAGTGGGTCACATAATATCCGAATGTCGCTCACAAGGATGCAAAGTGTGCAGCTTAAAACACGCGACGTTATTGCATCAAGCTTCGGAACAAACAAATCCTGATAATTTGACAAATCAGGAAGTTCAAATTGTACTTCTTTTGATAACACGATAACTAACCATACGGCGATGTCAAATTATTCGATAAAAGGCGAATCCTATGTTTTATTATCCACGGCAGTAGTTAATGTTTTCGATTCGACTAATAAAACTATAACTTGCCGAGTGTTGCTCGATAGCGGTTCCCAAGCTAATTTTATCACGGAAAACTTACTTAAAAAATTAAATTTGCAGACAAATACGATTAATTTGCCCGTATCAGGCGTCGGACAAATTCAAACAAATATAACCAAGCAAGTTTTCATACATATATCGTCAATGCACAATTCGTTTAAAACTAAGTTATCGTTTTTGGTGATTGATAAAATCACTGACTTGGTACCTCAAAATAAATTTATTATTGAAAGTTTCAATATTTTAAACGAATTGAACTTGGCCGATCCTAATTTCAACATTCCAGCAAATATAGACATGTTGATTGGGGTTTCGGTCTTTTTTGATTTGTTATGTATAGGACAGATAAAACTCGGTAAAAATCTGCCTATTCTACAGAAAACAGTATTGGGCTGGATCGTATCCGGTAAAATACCTTCTAGTTTAGCAAAACCAAATTGTATCATCTCGCAATGTTTATTTACTAGTACCTCGACAAATACTTTTCTAGAAAGTCAGGTAGAGAGGTTTTGGAAGGTGGAAGAAATGCCTCCGGATCTCAATAATAAAAACAATTGGTCGCAAGAGGAGATTGAATGCGAAAATTGTTTTGTAAACACGACTACTCGAAACAAAGATGGACGATTCATTGTCAAGCTTCCTCTTAAGGAAAACTATTTAAATCTCGGTGAAACAGAAAGTATCGCATTGAAACGATTATATAGCATTGAGCGAAAACTGGATAATTGGAAAGATTTGAAATATAGTTATCAATCATTTATGAGCGAATACGAACAATCAGGGCACATGTCGCCGATAACTGACAATTTAAAATCTAATGCGCCAATTTGCTATTTACCTCATCATTGCATCGAGAAACCCGATAGTTTGACAACCAAGGTACGTGTAGTGTTTGATGCCTCCTGCAAAAGCACTAAAGATGTATCGCTTAACGACGTTTTAAAAATCGGTCCTGTAATACAATTAGATTTGTTTTCTCAATTAATACGTTTTCGACGACACAACTATGATCTTATAGGCGATTTAGCTAAAATGTATCGTAATATTATGGTACATCCCAAACAGAGAGATTTACAACGCATAGTGTGGCGAAGTAATCCAGACGAACCGGTCAACCATTATCGCTTAAATACCGTCACGTACGGAACTTCTTCAGCTAGCTTCATAGCTACGCGTTGCCTGAAAGAAATAGCATTAGAAAAATCATCTCGATATCCAGTTGAAAGTAAATTAATCAATTCAGATTTTTACATGGACGATCTGTTAACAGGTTGCCAAACCGAAAAAGAACTGATCGACATTTGTAAAAACTTGATTCATATATTTAAGGAATTTGGATTCGAGATTCGCAAATTTCAAAGTAATTCTCGGGAATTACTAGAGCAGATCGGTTTGTCCAATGATGCATCTCGATATTTAATAACGGATGATAATTGTACTAAAACTCTAGGGGTGTCTTGGTTACCTTCGATTGATTCTTTCGAATATACTGGTCAACAATTGATACCAATTGCAAATTACGTCACAAAACGGTCAATCCTGTCATTTATCGCGAAAATATTTGACCCTCTTGGATTGTTGGGTCCTATAATTGTGTGTGCAAAAATCATACTTCAGCGATTGTGGCAGTTAAAAGTTAACTGGGACGAGTCTATTCCCCAAGAACTTCATTATACTTGGTCGTCATTTTGTAAACAAATATCACAAGTTCAATTAATTCACATACCGAGAAGTGTACTCGTACAAAGTCCGATAAACATACAGATTCATGCCTTTTGTGACTCGAGTGAATATGCTTATGGCTGTTCAATGTATATAAGATCTACTGACGTAAACAATGAAATTAAAACTTCACTGTTGTGTGCCAAATCTCGCGTAGCACCTCTAAAATCTGTAACTTTACCACGCTTAGAGTTGCTAGGTGCTCTTCTTTTGTCTCAATTAGTCAGCAAATGTTTAAATATCTTGGATTTAAAAATAGGTTCTGTATTTTTGTATACAGATTCTACGACTGTCTTGCAGTGGCTCTTGTGTGAGCCAAGAACGTGGCAAAATTTTATTGCAAATCGAGTATCGGAAATACAACGATTGACGAACATAAAGGATTGGCATTATATCACTAGCGCAGAAAATCCTAGTGATATTATCTCACGCGGTACTACGGTAAAGGAGTTGATTAAATCAGACTTATGGTGGCACGGACCAAGGTCCTTATCGAGAACGTCCGAGTATTGGCCACAAAATACCAACATATCACATTTTTCTCGTTTTCCATCGGATGTACCAGAGTTTAGAAAAATGAAACTAATTCCTAGTTTGTCATTACATTGTAAAACAGATCTCGATATTAGAGACTTTTTTAATCGATATTCTAGTTTTTCAAAATTAAGAAGAGTTTTAGCCTTATGTTTCAGGTTCATAAATAACATAAAGGCACGGATAAATGTTAAACAAAATAGACAAGGTTCACAAGAAATTAAAACTGAATATTTAACGCACAGCGAAATTACTGTTAGTACTGAATGTTTAATAGGACATGCGCAAAGAGAAGCATTTGCTGAGGAAATTTCTTTACTAAAACGAAATCGAGAAATAAGTCCTAATAGTAAACTGAAATCGCTTGCACCGTTTCTCGACGATAACAACTTAATTAGAGTTGGTGGACGATCAATAAACTCCCGATTGTCAATTGACAATAAATTTCCGCTAGTTCTTCCGGCTAATCATATACTTACTCAACGAATTATTGAATACGAACACAAACGAACATTACACTCTGGTGCGCAGTGCACTCTCGCACATATTCGACAAAAATATTGGCCTTTAAACGCTAAACAGGTGATTCGAAAAATTATTCGGAAATGCATCACGTGTTTCAGGGCAAATCCACCAAAGCCAATAGTTCCTATAATGGGAAATTTACCAAGTACTCGCGTCGTTCCCTCTCGACCTTTTTCCTCGGTAGCTGTTGATTACGCTGGCCCGTTTGAGTTAAAGGACGGGAAGTTACGTACCGAGAAAATCATCAAGGCGTATGTAAGCATTTTCGTATGCCAGGCCACGAAGGCAGTTCATATCGAGGTCGTGTCGGACTTGTCAAGTGATGGATTTTTGAGCATGCTCAAAAGATTTGCTTCGAGAAGGGGTATTCCATTAAACGTCTATACCGACAATGCAACTTGCTTTGTGGGTAGTAAAAATGAGTTGATTAAAATAACGAATTTGACGCAAAATGATCTTTTTCAAGATTCATGCCAGCGAGGTCTCCTCATTTCGGTGGGTTACAGGAAGCAGCTATAAAATCCTGCAAACACCATTTAAAACGGGTACTAAATCAAACACGATTTCATTACGAGGAGTTTTATACACTGACAACTCAGATAGAGGCGATTTTAAATTCACGGCCCTTGATACCTATGTCATCCGACCCAAACGATCTTGAAGCGCTAACGCCGGCACATTTTCTCATCGGTCAATCGCTAACTGCTGTACCGGAACAAAACTGGACTGATTCAAATGTAAATTTTACTAGACGATATAAGCATCTACAACTGATCAGTCAACATTTTTGGACTCGTTGGCAGAAGGAATATTTGAATTCTCTGCAGCAACGAAACAAATGGCAGTCCAATGCAGACTCGCAGATGTATGTTGGTCGTCTAGTGATTATGAAGGAGGATAATGTGCCGTCTTTGTACTGGACTCTAGCCAGGATAGTTGGTGTTCATCCTGGGAAAGACAATGCTGTGAGAGTAGTCACTGTCAAGGCTAAGGGCGGTACTTATAAACGTTCAGTGACAAAGTTAAGTCTATTGCCGATAGATACAGAGTTTTAATCCTCACTTTCAATAGACAATCAATATGCGGGTCCCTAGGTTAATATTTGTTACATACCTCGGATTCGTCAATCAATTAATTATTAAATTGTTTAATGGATTCTATATTCTATAGTTAGATTTAGAATGAATCAAGCTGCTGTAATTAGTTGTTTGCTTCGATGATGTAATTTGAAGTATAATCTAAGGCTTACCCTTCAAGGGGGCGCTATGTTTAGTAGTTAAGGCATTTTTTCTTTTGTAAAACAATAATTATTATTCTTATTGATTTAAATTTGTAACGTGCTTAGCTGTAAAAATTGGACCTGTACCGGTTGACTTTGACAAGTAACTGAGACTGATTTATCATAAAAACTGTCCGTTGCAAATACAGAATAAAATTCAACAAAAATAAAAACAACGAGGTTCTTCTTTACCTTCCTCGATTTGGTAAGAAACCCCGAAAATTATACAAAATCTATGATGGACTCACTCCTAACATTGGAGAATGTAGGAGCAGCACCCCTGTTTAGGATATGGAGGTCCGTGGAGCTGAGGTATTCGGCTAGATCTCTATCTCGTGGGTTAATATCTCTACTACCCCATATAATATGATGAGCGTTTGAGTCACATCCAATAAGGAGAGAAAGATTCCTTTCTTTGCAGAAATTCACAAGATCGATCACCTCGGTTGTAGGGCTTCCCCTCTCATATGGGAGGTAGGCCGATGCAACAATGAGGATCTCATTGTCCTTAGCGATTATCTTGATGACAGTCAGATCTCTGGTTGAAAGTCCTGACAATAGAAAACTGTTAACTTCTCTTGTTACAATACACGACCTCGGGTTTTGCTGGAGGGGCTATGAAACAGTGAGCCGTCTACCAGTCCCAGTCCCCTAATCTTACCCTGGTTAAGCCAGGGTTCCTGAATAAGGGCTATGTGTGTACCTAGTTTTTTTATCGTGTTACATAGGACAGCTGTTGAGGCTTTCCCATGTTGCAGGTGGTTAATCTGTATAAGTTTTAAAGCCATTTGAATGACAATTTATACTGTTGTAGGTTAGTCTCACGTTCCTAGAAACTAAGGTTAGTAATACTAAGAATGACATGAAACTCACCTGAGAAAGATGGTGTATCCTCGTTGGGTGTGGTTGGAGACAGTCAGGAACTGTCGCCCTCTTCTTTATCCTCTGGGGTCGGGGTGGGTGGTTGCCCCTCCTCCCCTTCCTTGACCCCCTGTTCCGCCGGTGCCACCTGGTCTTTCGGCTTGGGTTTGGCTTTGGGCGCAGTGCCGGTGGAAAAGATAGCCCTCCCCAAGCCATAGAATGGACGGTTGCCCAGTCCCGTGAGCAGTCTTATCGACTCACGATCGACGCCAACGATCAGCCGTAGGCCCCGGGGCTCTTCCGTCCTATCCCACACCCTCCACTTGGATGAGGACAGATTGGGGTTAGACCGGTCCAGGTAGCTGAGAGCAACCTGGTCCGTTGGGTGTCTAACACCCGGAAGCCACAGAATCCCACGGGTCAGCCTGAAGGCAGCAGGGTCAGATGCCAGGAGGGACACTCCACCCCAGGGTATCACGCTAGGTAAGGCCCTGAGGAGCCACTCCCTTGATGGCTGGTCTCCAGCTGTCACCAGCACCTGCCCCCGCCGGTGTCGTCATTATCGCCTCCAAAATTGCATCGGAGAACTCCAGTAACTCTGTGTTGGAGATGTCTCTGGAGTCCTCCCTGCTTATCACTATTTGAAGAAAATAACTGTTTTCTTTCAATGGCCGCCATATTGGTTACACAGGGTGGATAAAGCAAGTGCTGCGTGTCATTGGGCAGAGCCGTGCGAACGTAAACCTGCGCCCGGGGCGAGCTCTAGGTTTGGCGCCCTTTTACCTTTCCCCCTTCCATATGGAATTCAAATCATGGAATATATGATCAAGAAAACTGAATTAATTTTCTCATCGGTTATACAACCCTGTAAAATTTTTGTTTATTAACCGATTTTCATTTTTTTTTATTGATAGGTCTCGACAAATACGTTTTGGCATATGCAAAATTGGTTCCAGGGGCGTACTTATGGATAATTGTGACGGTTCAAAGAGGGTCAAATTTCAGAAAATGATATCAGGGCATTTTTGGAAAAAAAATGACAACGGAATCTCAATCAGCATCACCAAAAACCTCTCTGTACAAATGTTAAACTCTCTAACCTACAAGTTGCCCGAAGAAAATAGTCCCAAGTTTAATAAAAATCGTTGATTAAACCCAATTGTCGCACCACCCTGTATTAGGTATCGACGATGTTTTGTTTATAACAGTACGTGGAAATTCTTGTTTAAAACACTTATTCAGGGATTTTATCAACATGTTTATTGTATATAAATTTGAACGTACAGGAGTGCGTAATAAGCAGTGTAAGTTTTAAATTACTTAACAAATCAACAAAAAAAAAACAACACAAGGACAATTTTTGTTGTTTGAAAATATGTACAGGGGGTTTTTGGTGATGCTGAATTAAGATTCCGTTGTCAATTTTTTTCTAGAAAATGCCCCAATATCATTTTCTAAAATTTGACCCCCTTAGAAGCTCCACAATTATGATAAGTACGTCCCATGAACGAATTTGGTATATGCTCAAAAAAGTGTCGAAACCTATCAACATAACATAAGCTTCGTTTTTTTTTAAATGCCTGACATACGTCAATTTTAGTGTTGAAGTATTGGCACTACTGATACTAATAACGTACACAAAAAATGAAATGATCTGCATCGTATGTGTACCAGGTGAACTGAAAAATTTTATTTAGGGTTTTCCAAAAATTTCAACAATAAACTTTTATTATTTTTTTCGCTTGAAATGTAATATAAAACTGAGTAAAGAAACATGCATTCAGTGATATTATATGTAATAGTAAGGATAATTTGATGTATGATTGTTGCAATTAAACATTCTGCCGCCTCTCCACAATTAATGGACGAACGTAGAGACATCATGCCTTCGTTTTGGCTTTTTTGTTTGTCCACTTTCTGGTTTCGTCACTTCTGTCTTATCCGGATGATCAGTTTCATTGCACGCCATCCTAGGATCAAGGCTATCGTCGTAATACTGGCTGATGAACGCTACGCCATATACCGTATCATGGAGACGATCTTTGAGGTCCATTTCTTCTTGTATCAACTCTCCAAAGCTATCTGTTTGCCTGATGGGCTCGATGGCTTGGTATGAAGGTTTTTTGTTTGATCAAGCTGCCATTGAAGATGATGGGCACTTCTTAGGAGTAACTGCATGCCTATAACAGGAACGGACCCGCTTCATTTGGGTGTCAAGACGTTTGGGTTTGTCTGCATGATGCATTCTTGGGGTATTTGAATTTTTCCGGTTGTATTCAATACCACATCTTCATCTTCATCAATCTTCGTACGGAGACAGGAGAGCAGACGAGCCTTTGCGGATGGAGTGGGTACAGGGTGTTCACAGATAAATGGACCCCCCAATTAACTCTTCAATATCATGTTTGGGAAACAAATGTTTCAAATGAAAGTTTAATGGTTTAAAATGAATTTTATGAAAACAAGGTATTCACATATACAGGCTGTTTCAGAACTTCTGGGCAAGGTCCAACTTTCTTGTTTCAAATCGCAACCCAATTTTTTTATTTGATTTTTGCATTCTCTGGGAAATTCTAAACATTTTTCATATGGCATATCTATACCCAAACTCAACCAATAAGAAGATATTGACATCAGAAATTTGCTATTTTTTCGAGCATGTTTTGAAATATATGGTATTATTTGGTAACCTTGGGAACGAGGTACTTGTTGAGAGATGTCAACTTCTCAAAAAAGATTTGAACAACTTACAGGGTGACCCAATTTTATCCGACAATATTTAAAATTTAGATTCTACTAATTAAAATGAACAATCTTTATTCTATGGACATTTATTCTGAAAGACGACGAAAGGGCCCCTCGAACCATGACAAAATCCACTCCAACAATAGGAGTTGTAGATGTAGATGTGGATGTTACAGTGGGTGGCTCACGCCAAAACCTGCTTAGGCCTCCTGGGCCCGTTGCAGTCCACAATTGATAGAAGTGAGATTATTGAAGGCACGACGCTTTCGCGATGCTCAGCAGGTCCCTCAAATAGATCCCTTCCAATTCCTGGAGTGTTGTGAGTTCAGCTCCGAAGTGTTCCATCCTAATGCTACGAAGAGCCGGACATTCCGTTAGGATGTGGGCTACGGTCTTTACGTCTTCAAGGCACTACCTACAGTCTGAATCTTCCCCGATCCCGATCCTATGGAGGTGACCCTTCAGGTTCATGTGACCAGTTAATAGACCGATCATTGTGCGGAGGTCTTTTCTGCTCATATTTAGGAGCTCTTTGGTTCTGCCCGTATCAGATCCTGTTATCATTGCCTTGGCATGAAGCATACCGGCGGCATTATTCCAGCATAGAGTGGCCTTTTCGAGTAGAAGTTTCTTTGCCTCGCCCATTCCTATTGCTTTAGGGCTGCCAAACATTGGTTCGGGTCCTATCGGCCTGTGCGATGGACCAATTTTGGCAAGTCTGTCAGCTTCAATGATCCCCTTTATACCGCTATGGCCCGGGACCCAAATTAGCCTCACCTTGTTGTTATTTTGAATTATCTTATGCAGAACCTCTTTGCATTCTAGGACTGCTTTGGAGTCTACTGCCTTTCTCACAACAGCCTTTAATGCTGAAGTGCTGTCTGAACAAATGTTGAAAGTTCTGTGATTTGTGCCGCTCTCAAGAATGTTATATGCACATTGTGTTATGGCGAAGATATCGGCCTGTAGGATCGAAGCGTGAATCCCGAGCGAGGTCATTTTATTGTCCCTCCCGCTCTTGCAGAATCCTGCTCCTGTGCCTCTCTGATGTTTGGAGCCATCAGTAAACCACCACGTCCCTTGCCGTATTTGAACTGGTCTATTCTGATCCGTCCAATCCTCTGTTCTAGGATTAATCAGCTCAGGCGAGCTACCAGCATAGAAGATTGGAGTCATGTAGTCGGAGTGCATTAGCAGCACTCCATCTTCTAGCTGGGGTTCACTCATGATGGCCGAGTGTCCCTTGTTCCTCAGCTTCAGATGTTCCAGACATTAAAGACGGTATGCTGTTCTGAGTGCAACACTCTCTACAAACAAGTGCAGTGGGGGTAACTCCAGGATTACCTACAATGCTCTCGTTGGTGTGGTCCGTACTGCGCTTGTTATACTGATGCATCCCATCCTTTGGACCTTATCCAGTTGCCTTTGGATGTATGCTTTCTTAGTTGCAGGCCACCATACTATGGCTCCGTAGGTGATCAGAGGTCTGATAACCATAGAATAGATCCAGTAAACTATTCTGGCTTTCAGTACCCATGTTGTCCCTATAGCTCTTTCGCATGCCCATAGAGAGCATATGGCTTTCCTAGAGCGTTCTTCGATGTGATCTTTCCAGGACAGTTTCTGGTCAAGAGTTACTCCTAGGTATTTGACCGTTTTTCTGTATTCCAGGACTCTTCCTGAGAGGGATATCTCCGGTTTGAGTCCTGATTTGTATTTCCAGGTGAATAACAGGATTTCGATCTTTTCGGGGTTGATCCTAAGCCCTTCAAGGGAGCACCACTGTTCTATAATTCTCAGAGCTCGCATTGTGGGTGCTCTGAGCTCCTGAATTTGGCTACCCGTCGTTAGGATCACCAGATCATCAGCATAGGCCTGTGTATACAATCCCGAATCGTTCAGCTGCTTCAGCAGGCTGTCTACCACAAGACTCCAAAGGAGAGGAGATAAGACTCAACCCTGGAGACAGCCTCTGGCAGCCATAGTTCTGACATTTTGTCCATTTAGTTCGGCAAATATCATCCTTTGTGATAGCATATTTGATATCCACTGGGTCAGTGTTCTTTCTGAGCCCCTTGCTTCTAATGCTCGACAGATTGATTCAAAGGAGGTATTGTCAAATGCGCCTTCGATATCCACAAAAGCACCAAATGCTGATCTATTTCCGTCTAGCGCTCCTCCACCTTGGTGATAAGGTGATGTAGCGCCGTGTCCGTCGATAGACCTTGTCGATAGGCATATTGATTGTTATGCAGTGGAATGGATAATAGATGCGTTTCCTTGATGAATCTATCAACAAGTCTTTCTAGTGTCTTGAGTAAAAAGCTTGATAAACTAATCGGTCGGAAGGACTTGGGGTTGGTGTAGTCTGATTTCCCTGGTTTCGGGATAAATATCACCTGCACTTTCCTCCAGCTAGCGGGAATATAGCACATGGCAAGGCATGAACGAAAGAGCTTCACCAGGAATGCGGTTACACGATTTCCAGCTTTTTGTAGCAAGGCCGGAAAAACCCCATCCATCCCTGGATCTTTGTACGGAGAGAAGGACTCGAGAGCCCATTCTACCTTTTCATAGTCGACTATCCTCTTTGCAGTTTCAAAGTCGGGAGCTGTGCGGGCTTTTACCTGATGTGGGAGTGCAGCGACTTGCCCCGATCCAGGAAAGTGCACTTCCAGTAGCCTGTTAAGCGTCTCCTCCTTGGACAAGGTTAATTTCTCATCCGCTTTAACTAGGCATCTTATTTTGGCTCCAGGGTCCTTTGCTAAGATCTTGCATAGGCGGAGCGTAGACGGAAGGTCGTTCAGCTCTTCGCAAAAGCTTTGCAGCTATGTCTCTGCGCTGATCTTATGACCTTCTTGTAGTTTCTTTGGGCTGTCTCATAGTCATCCCAGCTGTCCAGAGTACGCAGTTCCTTAGCTCTACTGACGAGCCTGCAAACTGCGGCGGTTAGTCTCCGTTTGTTTATTCCACCAGACCGTCTTGGAGTTGTTTGCCTTTTTCCTTAAGGGACATGCTGTCTCAAATGAATAAGTGAGACATTCTTGGAGCTGATTTGCAGCCATTTTTTTTTGGTAAGAATGTTGTCGACACCTCCTTCTATTTCCTCTCTAAAGAGATCCCACTTAGTGAGCTTCCTATTTCTCACCTTAGGCTGTGCTATTAAGCACTCTTGTTCCAGTGTGAACATGATGTGCCGGTGGTCAGACAATGTGACTTCACCAGCCACCCTCCACTCTTTAACCTTGCTTTATAGACTCGTTGAGCATATCGTTAAATCTATGATGGACTCACTCCTAACATTGGAGAATGTAGGAGCAGCACCCCTGTTTAGGATATGGAGGTCCGTGGAGCTGAGGTATTCGGCTAGATCTCTATCTCGTGGGTTAATATCTCTACTACCCCATATAATATGATGAGCGTTTGAGTCACATCCAATAAGGAGAGAAAGATTCCTTTCTTTGCAGAAATTCACAAGATCGATCACCTCGGTTGTAGGGCTTCCCCTCTCATATGGGAGGTAGGCCGATGCAACAATGAGGATCTCATTTTCCTTAGCGATTATCTTGATGACAGTCAGATCTCTGGTTGAAAGTCCTGACAATAGAAAACTGTTAACTTCTCTTGTTACAATACACGACCTCGGGTTTTTGCTGGAGGGGCTATGAAACAGTGAGCCGTCTACCAGTCCCAGTCCCCTAATCTTACCCTGGTTAAGCCAGGGTTCCTGAATAAGGGCTATGTGTGTACCTAGTTTTTTTATCGTGTTACATAGGACAGCTGTTGAGGCTTTCCCATGTTGCAGGTGGTTAATCTGTATAAGTTTTAAAGCCATTTGAATGACAATTTATACTGTTGTAGGTTAGTCTCAAGTTCCTAGAAACTAAGGTTAGTAATACTAAGAATGACATGAAACTCACCTGAGAAAGATGGTGTATCCTCGTTGAGTGTGGTTGGGGACAGTCAGGAACTGTCGCCCTCTTCTTTATCCTCTGGGGTCGGGGTGGGTGGTTGCCCCTCCTCCCCTTCCTTGACCCCCTGTTTCGCCGGTGCCACCTGGTCTTTCGGCTTGGGTTTGGCTTTGGGCGCAGTGCCGGTGGAAAATATAGCCCTCCCCAAGCCATAGAATGGACGGTTGCCCAGTCCCGTGAGCAGTCTTATCGACTCACGATCGACGCCAACGATCAGCCGTAGGCCCCGGGGCTCTTCCGTCCTATCGCACACCCTCCACTTGGATGAGGACAGATTGGGGTTAGACCGGTCCAGGTAGCTGAGAGCAACCTGGTCCGTTGGGTGTCTAACACCCGGAAGCCACAGAATCCCACGGGTCAGCCTGAAGGCGGCAGGGTCAGATGCCAGGAGGGACACTCCACCCCAGGGTCTCACGCTAGGGAAGGCCCTGAGGAGCCACTCCCTTGATGGCTGGTCTCCAGCTGTCACCAGCACCTGCCCCCGCCGGTGTCGTCATTATCGCCTCCAAAATTGCATCGGAGAACTCCAGTAACTCTGTGTTGGAGATGTCTCTGGAGTCCTCCCTGCTTATCACTATTTGAAGGGCTCTATCTATCTCTCTGGGCGTTTCGCCTCAACAGGTGTAGAGCCCTTCTCTGAGCCTTTTGGGGGTCGCAGCTCCTGTTACCCCCATCTCTCCTCTTTTGAGAGGAGAAAGGCCAGAGGCAGGTCCAGCTGTCAAGCTGTTCCTGCTCGCGTCTGGCCTTCCTCCTTCTCTTCCTCTCTGCCCCGCAGATGTTGGGCTTCTTCTTTTTCTCCCCAGATTCCGCAGAGTTCCGTGTAGCACGTTCCTTCGGGAAAGGGTTGATTGGATCTACCGAAGGATCTCTGGGAGCTCCTTCAGTAGGTCGAGTATGAGTGTCGGAGACAGAAGGTCTAGTCAAAGTTCCTTCCGCAAGAGATGATGGGGTATCAGAAGGTACCACTGGGGTACCTTCCTCCACCTCCATCGAAGTGTTTTTGTTTTTGTGTTCTTCCATTTTGTTCCCACGAGTATGGGTCAAAATAAAGGGACCACGGACGCAAGGAGTACCCGCCTTGGCCGCTAGGCGATTTAATACTTTGAGAGGTCGCCCGGTGTCCCAAAGGCTCCGTTCGCAACATCTGATTATGGCTCAGATGCCATCCACCCCTTAGGCACGGGTCGCATAAAACCGTGGGGTTGATCCTTTGTATCACCTTTTGTGTGACCTCTAACCTTTGACCTTTCCGGCATGGGTGACCCTGCCAGTAGCTTGCGCTACCGCCGGTATAGCTCTTAGGATCGTTGAGGTGCACAAGCCTCCCCGCCTGTCAGGGAAGGTGACCCTGACTACGTCAAGGCAGAGATACGGCGGAAGGAACAATAGGAGTTATAATCATTTTAAAAAAGCTTCTAGAAACAAACTGAATATTTTAAAGGTTTTCTTGAATAAAAATTGTTCATTTCAATTACTCAGTAGAATCCGAGGTAGAATCTTAATTTAAAATATTGTAGGATAAAACTGGCTCACCCTGTATGTATAAAGAGAAAATTGGCTTCCAAAGCTTTCATCGGAAAGTTTTATAAACATCTACGGAATAATTATAAAACATGTACTGTGTAACAATTTTATCATAAAAAGGTTTTATGAAAGTTGTGTTATTATATCATGGGTAGCTTTTTTGTTTTGATCAACACCAAAAAAGTATAGTTTAATTGTGGAATTGTACCCACTGAGAATAATTTATTTTTTGATGGTTCTCAACATGACAAAAAACCTAAATATCGCATGATTTTTGACAAATGAAATATGTCCGAATAACGGAATAAATACCTCAGCCATAATAATTGAATTTAGTTCTGATATTGTACAGCCAATACCAGAATGAAAGAAAGTCGATTTGCAATCTGAGGGTTGATATTTTACTTCCAAAGAGATTTTTCTGTATAATATATGTGATGAAATTTTCAAGCGACACAAATATATAAATCATTTTTGAGTTTCAAGAGAAAAGTCCAAAAATATAATTCTTTGTTTCGTTTTTTTTTCATTTGGCCTGTATTGTGATAGAATGATTCAGATGATCCATCTTAAATCATTATAGAATACTAAATAGTTATCTATAGCATTCTATCATTGTTTACATGATTTTTTGTAACACTTTTGATAAGGGCCGACTCACTGGGCAGTGAAGACAACAAAAAATATGGCTTCCATGTTATACATCACTTTCATTATCTTGAGTGTTTTTATAAAATGTTTTTACTTTTTGAGAATTTTTTATGAAATATGTATTTGAATTATAGATATCGTATTTTGGCTAAGAAAAGCTTTTGAATCCCCATGTACGAAAATGTTTTTGTTTCATAATTATCAAATAAAGCTTTTACTATCACAGTGTTCATGAAATGTGCTGCATTTATGACAATGAAGTATTTTTTGAATGATTTATTGATAGTTATATAGGTAACCGTTTTTAAATATAACATCTGAGAGCAATTTGCAGCTGCAGCAATATCACAAAACAAACTTAATAAAATAGTTTCATAAATATGTCGCATACCTCTAATAAAACAGTTTTATAGGAATTCGCGAAAGAATGTCCTAGTATCAGATAATAACAGTATAAAAATATATTATAAAAGCAATATGTTTGATAAGCAAAAATATCGTATAAAATCTGTTGTGTAAACTTTTACAAAACAATATCAAAATTTGTCGTAAAACCATGTAAAACTGTTTTCTATTTTTGCACCAATGATGTTTTTACTAGTACACATTATTAAACAAAACCTCAACAGCTAAATATTCCACTTGCAATGTTTATAAAACAAACATGGTGTTGGAAGAGCAGTAATAAAGCAGTTATAAAACAAAATAGCACCAATAGTTGAAAAGTATAAAAGAACTGTGCTGGTTGGGCAGAAATAAAAAATATCAAGGATTTACCTTCAAAAGACATCTTCGATAATATCATTCGAAAATCGGTTCTCATCTTCAGAAGATAAATAGTCATTATCAGAATCAGATGATGAATCCTCTTCAAATGATATTATTAAAGGAGGTACTTCGTTAATACTAGTTACACCCATGTCTTTTGTCCAGTCGTCTCCAATTAATTTTCATGTATGGTTAACACAATTATTCCACATATCTATACTGAATTTGGATAATTACTTTATTACTACCGACTAATCTGGGATTTGTAATGTTCTTGTTGTAATAAGTTTTACAAAATGCCCAAACCATTTCAATAGGGTTACACTGACAATGATATGGGGGCAGTCGAAGAACTTCATAGCCTTGCGACTTAAGAAAATCGTCGACTACGTACTTTTTACCACAAGAATTTTTAGCCAAAGGCTCTGCCAAATTCCACAATTGCATTTTGGTACAATCGGGACTACATTCAATTTTATGTTTTTCCAAAAATGCCGAAAGGGTCGATTTGTTTGAAAATTTTGTAACCGGTTTTTCCGAAAGTACTGAGTGGTATGGTGCATTATCCATCACAATGACACATTTTTCTCTAATTTTGCCCAGATCCGTAACTAATTTATTTCTTACCCAGTCCATAAAGATGTCTCCATTCATGCTTTATGATAATCCCTGTCATTATTTTTACTAGAAAAAAGTAACTCGCAATTTGGAAGAAACCCGCCCCTGTACCCAGCATGTAAAATAATTGTGAACCTTTAGCCATATTTTCGCGAAAATAGTATTTTATTTAACGAGCATATAATGGGCCAAATATTACACGAGATTAAAATTTATATCACGAGCCGAAGGCGAGTGTTATTAATTTTATTCGAGTGTAATATGTTCATTATATGTGAGTCAAATACAAGGCTTTATCTACAACTGTCAAAAAATTTGGAAAAAAAGTCACTAAATAAAGCCAAAAATAGTTGTGTTTAGGCCCACTGCCCGTGAATAAAGAACCTAGCCCGTGGATAAAGAGCTATGGTCCACGCGTTACTGGTAATACTCGCTTATGATTGGCCCACTGCCCGTGAATAAAGAACCTGCCCGTGGATAAAGAACTATGATCCACGGGTTTCTCTCAGGCCGTGTGATATGTGGAACATTTTATATCTATAGATGGTTGCATAAAACAACTATTTTTTGACAGTTGTAGATAAAGTAATTTTTAATCGTTTTATATGGCTTTTTTCGCATAAAATTTTCCGTCCATCAATTTTTTTGAATTTGGAACCCATATCCCATATAATTTTGTGCAGAAGACTTCTCAATCCATCAAAATCAACCACTCTCCGCACGTGAACGTGACCTGATATATCTGACAAACAAAAACGTATCCCCTCTTCCAAACTTTTAAAAATAAATATCCCAATTTCCTCCCTTAAAAAAATGTGGTTAAACCATGACCCTTTCTTTTTTCTTCCCCTTCTCACGCTTCTTTTCTCTGCGGTTGTTTCCTTTTCTTCAAGAACTTTTAAAATAGTCTTCCGATGAATGTAGAAAATGATATACCTATTATGATCTGTAATATTAACATATTATGTATTTCTATAGTGCCTAGACATTATTCGAACTAATGAGATTTAGTAATGGCTCACGGCTCTATAATGGAATGAAAATCAATGACAAAAAACATCAAAAAGTAGTATTAAAACAATATTACTCGTTTTCCAATAAATATTACCTTCAATGTTCTTGATAATCTGTCTATGCAGTCATTCCGGTCCTTACATACAGTGCGGCTCTTAAAGGTCCCCCCCCTTTTTTTTTAATGTGTGCACCAAAAATTTTTAAACTTGGCATACTTCAATTGCTGTCGAAATACTACTTTTTGATGTGACTGACGTACTTTTAGTATTCAAGATGGCGACTGGGCGCCATTTTGAAACATTTTTTCAAATGGACCCCCCCTCGTGTGACACCTCATTTTGAAGATGCTGATGAGTACTTTATAACCCTAGAATATTGAGTCGATATCTTCAAGTACTACAAAATGGCGGTACATTTAATTACTACATTGATACATACACTTTTTGAAAAAATTCGTCAAGTTCAATTCATTTCATTTTGGCACATTTCAAAGGGGGTCAAGTTATAAAGAGATCTAATTTATTTTCAGTATTAGGACATCATAAAGAGCAACCAACAACTCGAACTATTGATACTAGATAATGAATGTCTTATGCCCCATTTCTACATATTAATTTTTTATTACTTTCACGGTTTTCATTACTTTTTCGATTCATTTTATGCATTTAAGGTAGTTGATTTTGAGTATTGGTTTTATTGATTCATAATTAGAAACATTTTTGAAATCATTGCAACCTATCCAATATCCGGCCTGTTTCATAAAAAAATCCGAAAGTCAGAGCCAAGCCAATCAGCATTGTTATTACAGTTTGCGAACTGTTTTTGACCAATCGGATAAAGGCTGATTAGTTTCTGACTTTTGATGAAACAAGAGAGAATGATATATTGCATATAAAAAAAATTTGGACACCTGTAAAAAATGATTTTGAGCGGCCCTAGTAGGTTCAACTCAATATTTTAAATCAATCATGGAATGTAGACTTCAGATTCCTTTGAAACCTTCATCCATAGTTACATTTCAAAAGTTTCCGTTAAAATATAACAGCTTTTTCAAGGTGTATTTTTTTTTGGAAAATAGTAAAATCAATAGGCCCCTTGCACGTATTTTTTTATTGCATCAAAGTGACGAATTAGACTTGAAAAGTATCCCTACAAATTTTTTTTTGTACACGAAAAATATCAACGTCGCAATAAATAACTAAAGTTCAAAGTGGCCAAATACCCGCGAAAACGGCGAGTGACGCAATCGGCCTAAGTTGCGTTCCGTTCCGATTGAGTGGAAGGTTTTTTCATCAGCAGATTGCTGACGTTTGGCGTGTCGTCCAGGGCCGGATTTTTCCTTGTACAGTTTTTGTTCATTATGTTTCTCTTGGAAACTGATTATTATTATTGGTATGTGTTTTGAGGTTTGTGCATGATTTTTAGTCGAGTTTTATAATGGTTTATCATTGTTGTATCGTGCCAGATTGTGAAAATACAACAACTTTCACTCCTAGAAAAACCTACCAAACGAAGATAAACAGAGAGAAAGCTGTTTATTAGCCAAAAAGGCTGGCGTTCTGCCTTTTTAAGAGAAATGAGAGGAAAAAATGTATATTGAACATTGATTTTTTAATAATTGAAATCAATTGAATAAAAAGAAAATTAATTCAATTTGTTTATGCGAACTTTTTTTTCGTTTTATCTTGTCTTTGCATCTATTTTTGAAGCGAAACTTCTTTTGCGGCGTTCTGGTATTTTGTCGGCAATGGGGAGTGAACTGCAAAAAATGTTACGCAAATGTAACGATGTAACGGTAACGCTTTCAGATTTCGATAAAGAGAGCATAGTTTTGTAATTTTTTAAAGGATTTTGTTCAAATTAGGTATGTAGGTTCTAGTTTCGAATTTGATCTAGAAATTTTAGAAAAAATAACTTTGTGAGGTTATGTTTACATAGTTTTGCTATTTTCCAAAGGATTTTGTTTATATTGAGTATGTAGGTTCTATTTGGGATTTGATCAAAAAATGTTTACAAAAATCACATAGTCAGGTTATGTTAGCATAGTTTTGTTATTTTCCAAAGGATTTTGTTCAAATTAGGTATGAAGGCTTTATTTGGGATTTGATCAAAAAATTAAAATGAAAATAACTTAGTGAGGTTATGTTCACATATTTTAGTTATTTTCCAAAGGATTTTAATCAAATTGGGTATGCAGGCTCTATTTGGGATCTGATTAAGGAATTAAAAAAAATACATAGGTAGCTAGGTTATGTTTACATAGTTTTGTTATTTTCCAAAGAATTTTATTCAAATTAGGTATGTAGGTTCTATTTGGGATCTAATTAAGGAATTGAAAAAAAATACACAGGAAGTTACATAGGTTATGTTTGCATAGTTTTGTTATTTTCCAAAGGGTCTTATTCAATATGTAGGTTCTATTTGCGATTTCAGCTTCATTTTAGCAACCCGCTGCTTGATGCAGATTGCAGATGATATAAAGGAGACATACCCGGTAGAAAGCAGAATAATCGAAACCAGTTTTTACGTAGATGATCTATCAACTGATCATGAAACGGTTGAAAGTCTTAGCGAAATAAAGCATAACATAATCCAATTAATGGCTGAATATGGATTTGGAATAAGAAAATCCAGATCTAACAATTCAAATGTTTCAATGGACTGCACTCATCTCGTGGATGAAGCATATGAAATAACGGATGCTTCTACGGAAACTCTTGCTGGGTATATCTTGGAATCCAGCATAAGATATAGTTGAATATAGTTTTTAATCATCGCATTTTGATCAAATGCCAACAAAGCGAAGCCTTTTATCACTCACCGCTAAAATATTTCACCCTCTGTGACTTTTGGGTCCAATTACCATTAGGATGAAAATTTTGATTCAAAGACTATTAAATTCCCGGATATAGAATTCAAGAAACGTCATTTCTTTTACAACAAAATGAAAAATTCGATATATTTACACGATATTCCAATTTGAATGAGATTATACGTATTGTCGCATATTGTTGCTCTTGTAGATTCAAAACAAATTGCCAATGTTAAGGATTATATATATATCAATAGGAATCATTACCCACGCAGAGTACGACAAAAGTTAAAGCAGCTCTCATCAAATTGGCACAGAAGCAAGCATTTTTGGAAAAAATATCTGCATTGCTTAGAAGCAATGGGGTCAAAAAAAGCAGCAATATCAAGTCTTTAGCACCATTTCTAGACGCAGTAGGAATCATAAGAGTTTTTGGAAGATTGGAATTTGAATTACAATGAGAAACATTTCGAATTACTTCCGCACAATCATCCATTCACGAGGCTAATCATCGAATATAAGCACCATCGAAATCTTCATGCAGGCAAATTGAGGGAACTCTGGCTCATATCATGCAAAACTATTGGCCTCTTAAAGGAAAATCTGCTGTAAAAATGTTTATACGAAAATGTTTGTGATGTTTCAAGTCAAATCTCCCTATGCATTTTTCTAAAATGTGAGATTCAATAATAATAATAATTATAATAATTATAATAATAATAATAGTAACTGGAAGGCACCAGGCCCAAATAACATTTTCAATTATTTCTGTAAACATCTGACATCTGGAAAAATGGCACAAATAATCCAACATGTGATCACCCACCCAGCAGAAGTCCCACCATCCTTAACACATGGCATAACATATCTCAAACCTAAAATCGAGAACACAGACGACCCTAAAAACTACAGACCCATTACATGCCTGAACACTATTAACAAAATTATCACAAAAACGATAGCCGAAAAAGTAACAAAACATTTCACACAGCAAAAAATCGAACATGAAGAACAGAAAGGATGTACAAAAGGAGCGAAAGGCTGCAAAGAGCAACTGATAATAGACAGGGTGATAACGAGGCAAGCAGAAGCAAACGGCAGAAACATAGCAGTTGCCTGTATAGACTATCAAAAAGCTTATGACTCCATCCCTTATTCATGGTTGCTTCGCATTTTAGCAATTTATAAAATCGATCTGAGCATCATACGGTTCCTGAAACAAACTATGAAAAATTGGGAAACAAAATTAATACTCACTCTACCCCAAATTGATCTTGAAACTAATAACATAAAGATCAGAAGAGGAATATTCCAAGGAGACACATGGAGCCCAAAATGGTTTATCCTAGCACTCAACCCACTAAGCAGCCTTTTAAAGTCATCAAATATTGGATACAGTCCAGCAAAAGATTACAACACCTGTTCTATTATAGCGAAAAAAGTCAAAACAACAAAAACGAACAACATAGAGCTTCTAATTAACAACATATCATTCCCTTCACTACCTAACAACGAAACATTCAAATACTTAGGAGAAAATGAAACACTCACACATAAACGAAAGAAATTAAAAAGACCATAGGAAACAAATACAAGAACAGATCAAGTAAAGTCATGCATATGTTACAGTAAATGTTAGGAATTCAGTGAAAGCTAGCTTTTACTAGTTGATGCTAGCAATCACTTGATCCGTTAGGAAATGTTAAATTTTGAAGAATATTGTACACTTTCACTAGTGAATGTTGGAGAAACTTTATCAAATCAACTTTTACTGAAAGCAGTTAGGAAAAGTTCTTTTTAAAACTTATTTCCGCCATTTAACTATCCCAAGGTGTACGGGGCACTAAATGATGTCGCTCACGCGACATCAAAATTTTTGCCAAACTAACCCAAACTAACCCAAACGAACCCAAACGAACCCAAACTAACCCAGACTAACCCCTACTGAGAATACTTAAGTATTTTCTATAATACGGTATCTGAACAATGTTCACATTGTACACCTGCGATTCATAAGTCTCGTATTTTCCAGAGCGTCCTATCTGTCGGCGAATTCCAACTCGGACCAAAAAGGATATTTATAATCACGATAATAATTTTCAGTGTAGCAGCTTTCACTAGAAAAGTTACGTGAATGCTAACAATTACTAGTAAAAGTATGATGAAGTCGATCGAATTTAACTTTCACTAGCTAAATGTTTCCAAATCAGGAAAAGCTTACTTTTCCTAGTAACAGTTAGCTTTTACTGATTACCAGGTTTTACTGTGACACATACACAACTTAATGCAAAAAATAAACTCAAAGCCATAAAAACCTGGGCAATACCGATATTGACGTACTCATTCGGAGTCATACAGTGGACCATAACAGACGTACAAGCACAAGACAGACTGACAAGAAAAATCCTCACGGATAATAGAGCCCTACATCCAAACTCGGCTGTTGAGAGATTATACCTACCTAGGAAACAAGGAGGAAGAGGCCTAATCAATATAGAATTAACACACAACATTCAAATACACAGCTCACAAAGATACTTTAACTTGAAGGCAACTCAGTCATCATTACACGCGTCCATCAAACAAGCAGACAAAAGATACACACCACTCAGCACACACACACAACTACAGCAGATAGACAAGAAAACATTCTTCACAAACATCACACAGACATGGAACAGCAAAAAACTACATGGCAGATTCAAAAACGACCTCGATAAACAACATCAGCTGTCAACCAAATGGATCGAACTCGGACACCTGTATGGTGAAACAGAAGAATTCATGTACTCCATACAGGACCAGGTTGTACCGACAAGAAATTGCCAAAAATATATCACAAAAACAAACATACAAAATGATAACTGTAGAATGTGTAAATCAATGCCCGAAACGATACAACACATAACATCAGGATGTCCTAGCTTAGCACAGATAGAATACCTAAACAGGCACAATCTGACAGCCAAGATCCTCCATAAACACCTACTCCACAAACATAACATAAAAACAATAGAAGAGCCGTACTACAAATACACACCAGACCAAGTCAACGAGAACCAAAATTATAAAATATACTGGGACCGAGGAATCATAACTGATAAAACAACTATAAACAATAGACCAGACATAACACCAATAGATAAAATCAACAAAATCACAACGTTAATAGATATTGCACACCCTCTGGATCACAACATACAGAAGACAATAACAGAGAAAATACGAAAATACACGGACCTAGCTGAGGAAATAAAATCAATGTGGAAAATGGAAGAAGTCCTCATTCTCTCCGTAGTCATCTCAGTCACTGGCCTCATACCACCGGAGTTACTCGCAGGATTCAAGAAACACAATAAGTATACCACTACAACTAATAACGGACATGCAAAAATCATTGATCCTAGAAACATGTCGGATAGTAAGGAACATCGTGAAATAGTCAACAAGGTGTGAGTTTTGCCAAAGCCCTCATTACCTCTTACCACATAGAAAATGTGAGACTAACCAATGAGAACAATAATGAGAATAATGATAACCCGTGAGTGTTTGTCAGTTCACCTATCGGGGGCGGCTCCTGGCGATGGGGATGCTCGCCAGCCTAGCTGGAGGGCAGGTGAGATAAAAAACATCTTCCTTGGACAAAAAGCTGACACCACCATGAAGTTCAATGATAAAAAAGAAAGCCTCGGAAATATATAACGACGTGAATGGGTGCAGTGTGACCTTACCTGCAATCGCGTCCGGCAGGGGGCCTGAGGTACCCTAGGTCGTCATCAAGCGGAACCCGCAACTTCAAATCAGTGCTCAACATAACAGTCTACCAACAAAAGCTAGTCAATCCTTCAAGGTACAGCTGGTTCGTGAAAAAACTGGTATTGCTCATAGAAATGTGCAAAAAATTGAGCAGTGTAATATTTGTTTTGGCAAAACAAAAAAGTATGACGTCATATTTTTACCAAGTTGATACTTTTGAATTTTTTTTTCAAATGACCCCTCACATGAGTACAGGAACTAAAGCGAAAATATTGAATTGATTGATCGTCAAAATGTGCAAAGCTACCTGATTCAAATCAATTATTTACATACATACATCATAACATACCAAAACTTTTCACTTGAATGACATGTCACTGTCGTATAGTTTTGTCAAAACAAATATTACACTGCTCAATTTTGTAAACATTTCTATGAGCAATACCAGTTTTGTCACGAACCAGCTGTACATCCAATTGTAGGTGATGAGAACTGCCTCTTCAGAGCAGTTAGTTCTCATTTATACGGCTCCCAAGAGAAACACCCACAAATAAGAGGGGAGGCAGTCAAATTCGTGAGAAAACACTGGAACCAACTAAACGACTATCTAGTTGTCACGGACTTAGATCTCGAAAACTCCAGATCCTACTGCCACCAAATGAAACAAGATAGAACCTACGGTGAAATACTGGCGATGTCTGAATTGTACGACACCAACTTTAACATCTATACACAAGCCAAACCACTTATAACGCAACAATTTACAACTGTCAAAAACCCAACTGTGATAACAAAAAGCAACCACAAAAAGGATATTGACCTCATCTTAGTCGGTAACCTGGAAAAAGGACACTTTGAACTATTAACTCGTGAAGTGATGACAAACTGACAAACAACACCACCAAGATACAACACATGGAAACTGAGGAAGCCGAGCGGAAAACAGTGAATCAAGACCAGTCAGCTGGAAATCCCCTGAAAAGGATGAAGTGGACCTTGGATGAGTATGAAGAAATTATATAGTTTCACTACCACACCATGGAAAAAACGGAAAAGTGGATGAAGCCTTTGCTTTATGGAAAAGCAGAAATCCCTGTTATAAACGCGAGTTTAATCCCAACACCTTGGCCACACAAAGGAGATATATTCTAGACAAAAACAAAATTCCACCTAACGAATTAGAGAATATCTGGGAAAATGTCAAAAAACCCCTTATTATTCAAACTGGAGCTTCTTCTCAAAGCAAAGAAAAGAAAGCAGAACAGCGATTTCCAGAAGCGAGCAAGGATAAACATGAAATACACCACTGAGAAAACCCTCAACAACCTAATCCAAAGATCAGTGAAAAAACACAAGTAGCTACATCCAACCAAAAACAAAAATGGACACCAAAAGAATGCAGAGAGATAGTGTGGTGTCATCTCTATATTACAAAAAAATATGGAACGGCAAATTTGAAAGAAACTCATGAGCTTTGGAGGCAAAGAAACCCGGAATCTAGCCGCAATCTTGATCATAATACCCTGGCAAACCAACGGAGGTTCATACTTACCCAGAATAAGCTGCCTTCCGACGTGATCAAATCAATTCAAAAAAAAGTCAAGAAAACTCTACACGTCCCAACAAACTTGGAAGAAATCACAACACAGAAAAACACTGAAGAGACAGCACAGGCAAACGAACCAACCGGACTAGTTCATGTGGAACAGATTTGTCACGAAACCAAAACTTCAGAAAGTCCTGATGAAGAAAATCAACAGTTAAAAACCCTAACAGAACAAGTAACCGAGAAATTAGTGATAGACAACGCTTACAATAATGAGATCCAAAGAATACCGGTCAGGAAAATCAATGAAAATAATAAAACCAAAGATCTAATAAAATTGGGTAACGCCACAGCTGCCGTTATCCAAAAAAAACTGAGCCCTACTTTCACAAAACTGGTAAAGAGGAATAAAACCGAACTTAGCGAACCACCATGGAAAAAGAGAATCCTAAGTCGCATTGGAAAAGTGAGAGAATACATCTCATTATTAAAAGAATCGCTTAATCCCAACTAAAGTGGAAAGATGAAAGAAAAGAAGAAAGCCCTCTATGCTAAATATGAAATCAAGATTAGAACGGATCATGCAAATGTAGCAAAGAATCTGAAACAACTGGTATCTGCTAAAACATATCGTATGACGAGGTACACAGAGAGATCTGCACAGTACAACCACAACAAACAGTTTACGGAAAATACCAGCAGATTCTACAATTCCGTTCTCCAGAAAAATATGAATAAGCTGAGAGATGTACTTCCTCAGAAGGCAATAGAAGATTACTGAGAATACCTATGGGAAGCTGATACAACACACAACTGCAATGCAAAATGGATCCAACAAGCATTTGAAGACAAAGTTCATATAGAGCAAATGAGTTGGGAGGACATTTCAGGAGATAGAAACAGCCGTAAACACTTCTGGAATCTGGAAAGCCTCAGGCCCTGACGGTATCCCCAACTTCTGGCTGAAAAGACTAGTAGCGATTCATGATCACCTGAAAGCAGCTTTCAACAATATACTAAACGAAAGAAAAAATGTACCACTCTTGCTAACAAAAGGAAAAACTTACCTACTACCAAAAAATGAGGAAGCTAGCGAAGCAAAAAACTACAGGCCTTTAACTTGTCTGAATAACAGTTACAAACTACTCACCAAAATAATAGCCGAAAGAATCCAGTCACATCTGACCTCCAATCACCTCTTTCCAGATGAACAGAAAGGATGTATGAAAAATTCCGACGGGTGTAAGGATCATCTCCTAACAAGTCAGATGGTACAGAAAGATTGTAAGACTTATAAAAAGAACCTTTCGCTAGCCTGGATCGATTATAAAAGAGCGTTCATAGCCAAGACTATGACCAACTGGAAAACCGATCTGCAACAATAATAAAGAACATAAAAATCAAGAACGGAATATTTCAAGGCGATTCTTTGTCACCATTATTGTGCTGCATGGCCCTTTTCCCATTAAGCTCTATTCTCAACAACACTTACACGGGGTACATTTGGAAAAACGAAACAGAGCCAATCAATCACCTTCTCTATATTGATGACCTTAAGTCGTTTGCCAAAGATGAAATAGAACTAAAAGAACAAATAGAGTGCGTAAAAATTTTTAGCGATGACATCAAAATGGAGTTTGGGTTAGTTTGGGTTAGCCAGCGAAAACATTGACCTTGGAATCTCGACCACAATCAAAGCACTGGAACAGCATGACGTCTACAAATACCTCGGCGTTGACGAACATGACGGCATTCAGCAGAAAAGTATGAAAAAAAAATTAACCAACGAATATCACAGAAGAGTAAGAGCAGCCCTAAAAACTGAGTTAAACGCAAAAATAAAATAAATGCAATCGTATCCCTGGCAGTTTCTGTAATTCTTTACAGCTTTGGGGTTATTGAGTGGACAAAGGCAGAAATCAAAAAAACTAGATAGACAGACGAGGAAACTACTCACCATGCATGGAGCAGTACACCCGAAAGCCGACATTGACCGCCTCTATATTCCCAGAAAAGATGTAGGCCGTGGCTTACTCAACATCGAAACAAGCCACAATATCGCCTTAGCAGGTCTCAAGAAGTATTTAGAATTAAAAGTTGAAGCAAATACCTCAAAATGGTCTCTAATCAGACGCAGGGCAAAACGACCAATAAAAGAGAAGATATGAATGAAGGAGTCATCAAGGAATCTAAAACTAAAAGAGTGAAAGTCATCAAAGAAAAAATTAAACCAAAACTCAAAGAGAAATGGAGAGAGAAGGCAAGGCATGGTCAAATCCTGAAAGAAGTAGAAAAAGAAATAATCGACGAAAGTCCAAACATGGAAATGGTTAACGCACGCAAACTTGAAAGTAGAAACCGGAGCACTGATCACTCCATGCCAGGAACATTCCTTAGCCACCAATTATATAAAGACAAGAATCCTGAAGACTGACAAAGACCCAAATTGTAGACTTTGTCGGACACACCAGAAAACCCTCCACCACAACATTGTCTCTGGCTGCCCACCCCTGGCAAAAAAAGCTTATCTCGATCGACACAATCGGATTGCTGCTCATTTGCACTGGAATATATGTAAAGATCACAACATTCCGGTAAAGGACAAATGGTACGAAGACGTCCCACCTCCAGTGGTGGACACCCCAGACGTCACTATCATTTGGGACATGCAGGTGCAAACCGACAGAGCCATTAAAGCCAACAAGCCTGATATCATTCTTGAAAACAAGAAGCAGAAGCAATGCTTGTTGAATGATGTAGCAATCCCATCAGACTACAACATCGCCAAAAAAGAAGCCGAGAAATATCTCAAATATAAAGACCGCCAAATAGAAACTCAGAGGATGTGGAATATGAAGACATCAACCATACCAGTGGTGATTGGCGCAACTGGAGTTATCTCGAAAAGAACACAGGAAGCCACAACCTCAATATTCTACAGGAATCTGTTGTGCTGAGCACTGCACATATCGTGCGCAAAGTCCTATAGCTGCGCAGCATGGAGATTCACTCTAGGAGCAAGGTCAGCTCTCGGAGAATCCCCTTTACCACCACAGCAACACTGTGTGATATGAAAATTACTATAATTTCATACTGTACCGTAAAGTATCATTTACCGGACCCAAAACCAGTCCGGTAAATGATACTTTACATCATCAGAGACTGTAAAAAAAAAAACTTGACTACTCCAAAAATGACATTTTGCATCATCAAAGACTGTGAAATTGCATTGGTAACATGGTAACACGGTTTGGATGGCGCCAAACACGATATTTTCGTTCACTGTCTTATCTACACGGAAGATTTTGCGTCATTCACAGAAAGCCTCAAACTCCTTTTGATACCTTTCCGCCGATTTGCGCTTCGCAGCTTTTATGCAAAATTCGGTCCATTTTGCAACTTGTTCACTTAACATTTTTTTATCATGACTTTTATTCAATTTGTACAAATATATTATATTTTAATACAACTATTAGTTCTGCTGTGTTCGTCCAGAGTTGGCTCCGTCGATGATGTGGGAAATAGGGAGGCTTCTAGAGGGTGGCAGCCGTTGTGTGGAGGGGGGTGGCCAGGACGGCCTCGTCAATTTCGTCTCCAGGTAGCAGGAATTGGTGAGTAGGGTTCGTTCTGGATCCAGAGGTCGTTGCAATTAGATTGTTGGTAGACAGCTTAGCCTTTTCAAAGTGGTTGGATACCAGATCCATCAGGTGGCTTTCAATTGGAATATGCTGTGTGAAGTTGGCTATGAGGATGTTTCGGACGAACCACGGTGCTTTAGATATGGTGCGCATCACCCGGTTCTCGGATTGCTTTAGCCTCTTGCGATGGTTGGGGGCGGCAGTGTACCATGTTGGTGTTGCGTAGGTTAGGATGGGCCTAATGTAAGTATAGTACATCCTGACTTTGGTGTGCACATAGAGGTTTTTGCTCTTCAGCATAGGGAAAATGCGCCTCATCTGGCCTGCAGCTCTTTGGGTGGTTTTCTTGATGTGGGCTCTGAAGTTCAATGTTTTGTCAAATATGACCTCAAGGTACTTGATTTTGTTCCTCCATTGTATTCTGGTGTCCTTCCATGTTAGGTAGTTGGATTTCATGAAATGTTTCTTTCTTTTGGAAAAGAGAATGGCTGAAGTCTTGTCCGGGTTGATCAGGATTTTCCATTTGTCGGTCCATTCCTCCAATTTCTCAATGTGTCGTTGTAGCTGAACGCGGATTTTCCTGGCTGTTCTTGATGAGGCAGTAATGGCAGTGTCGTCTGCGATCAGCAGAAGATTTGTCATCTTATCTGTCGGGATGTCGGCAGTGTACATCGTGAACAACAGGGGTGCCAATGGGGAACCTTGGGGAACTCCTGCGAGAATGGGCCTGGTGGAGGAATTGGAGTCGTCGGCATGAATGTGGAATTGTCTGTCTGAAATAAAACTTTTAATAAGTCTGACCAGATAATTCGGTATTTTGTTGGATATTAGTTTGTTGATAAGTCCCTCATGCCACACCCTGTCGAAGGCCTTGGAAATGTCCAGGAATAAGGCTCCTGTGTTGAGGTGACGATTGGCCGCAGATTGGACTATATGTGTGAGCCTAGTAGCTTGGTGGGTCGCAGAATGTCCTGATCGAAACCCGAACTGTGCGTCGGGTATGATGTTTTGCTGATCGGCTGCTTGCTAGAGTTCCTCCCTTATGACTCGTTCTGCAACCTTCGACAGGGCTGGCAGGAGGCTGATAGGTCTAAAATCTCCTGGTTTGTTTCCTGGTGTTCCTGGTTTTCTGATAAGGATAATTCTGGCTTCCTTCCAGCTTTTTGGAAAATGTTGGAGGTCCAGAATAGATTGTATGATCGATGTTAGGTCGATTAGCCTGGATCTGGGGAGTTTTCGTAGTGATAAGTTTGTGATGCCATCTGCTCCTGCCTGGAGCTCTTTTGATTTTTTGGGTTGTGGCTATTCCTGTCACCAGTTCCAGACTAATCCTGGGTGGAGGGTCAAAGTTGGCTTGGGAGACAAAGTGTGAGGTGTTGTAGTTGAGTATCTCCTCCTCAAATCCAGGAGTTGTTGTGGGATTGTTGGCAAACTGATTTTCAAAATGATCAGCTAGCGCATCGACTTTTTCTCCAGGATTGGAGAGAATCAGTCCATCTGTAGAGTTAATATTTGGAAGAGATTGCCTGCCTCTTTTAATCATCTTCCTTGTTAAGTTCAACAGAGTCTTGGGGTTTTCATCCTCGTTGATGTTATCCATCCGTATTTCCCATAACTCGTTGGCCCAGTCCTTGAAACATTTTTTAACGTCTTTGTTGGCCCTGAACCATTCACGGCGGATATAGGGGTCGTCAGTTCGTATGGCTACTCGTCTGAGTCGATTTCTATGGCGTTTTGCGCTGATCAGTTCCTATGGCACGTTGTTTTTAGGGGGAGGTCTATTGCAGGAGTAAATGGTAGCTTTCTCAACTGCATCTTGTATGGTGGTGGTGAATGTTGTCACCGCCTTTTCCAGTTTATCGATGTTTGTAATGTCGGGGAGCTGGGGTGCGTTGTCCATTATTTTTGAAAATTTGCCAGTTTGTCACTTTTTTGAATATTTTTCTTTGCTGATTTGTTGGCCTCCAGTTCACATCCAGGTACACCGGAAGATGATCGGATGATAAGTCCTCGACTGCTATAGCCTGGCTGTGATGGATGTTGTTGGTCAGGAACAGATCCAGGATTTCTGGTTTCCCTATTGGGCTAATGTAAGTGGGGCTGTCGGGAGCTACGATGTTGAAGGGTACTTCCTCGGCAGCAGCAGCCATTGTTCGCCCTTTGGAATTTGTTCTATTACAACCCCACTCCGTATTTTTCGATCATTGAAATCACCACCCAGTATGACCTGGATGTGGGAAGAGTCCAACAGGGCTACCAAATGCTGTTTGGTGAGGTTGGCATTCGGGCTTATGTATATAATAATAATAATAATAATAATAAATGCCTTTTATTCATACATACAAAAAAATTATAAACGATAACAATGAAAGTTGACGGCGAGATCTAGCTATCGCTACTGCATCTAACCGTCTTATTGGAATAATTTATGATAAAAAAAAAACAAAAAAGTAAGATACTTAATTGATCTAAAAATACAGAATATAATTTTATTAGATCTAACTTAAATACTAACAATCTATTGATTATTTCGTCGGCTATAAATGAACAATTTCATTGATCTTTTGAAGATATCGGCGGAAGAGCTCGATTTTACATTGTCAGGTAGCGCGTTGTATAGTTTCGCGGCACTATAACTGAATGAGCATTGAAATTTCGAGGTCCTGTGCCTGGGAATGTTTACATTTGTGTTATTCCGCATCTGGCGACCATGGACACCAGCACTCAGGACAACCTTCTCCCGAAGGTATTTTGGTTTATAATTGGCATTGATATTGAACAGTAAAGTTGATAGATGGAGAATGTATCTTTCTTCAAGGTTCATCCAGTTTGAAGCATGAAATAAGGGAGTTACATGGTCAAATTTTCTAGCATTATAGCAAAACTTAAGACATGAGTTCTGAAGTTTTTGAAGGCTATTTTTTTCTCTTTGAAGTAAAGCTGGCCAGTAGATTACATCACCATATGATAGAAGAGAGAGTATTGAAGAATTACATAGTCGAAGTTTAATATCAGTAGTTAATATTTCTTTATGCATATAGAGTAGTTTGAGTCTGTAGTACGCTCGTTGAAGAATGGTAGAAACGTGTTCCTCAAACCTCAGCTGATTGTCAAGATGGATTCCCAAATTTCTCTCACATCTTGTTGGGTTAAGCACCAGCCCATCAATGGTGATTTTGAAGTTAATCAGTGGTCCCGTACCAAATATGAGCATCTTGATTGAATGAAATATAAATTTGCAAATCATCGGCATATTGATGTGAGATACAGGAATCAAGGCAATCACAGAAGTCAAATGTGTAGAGAGAAAATAATAGTGGACCAATGACACTGCCCTAAGGTACACCTCTATTCATTTGATGATAATCCGATGCAAGGTATCCTAGCTTTACTCGTTGATTTCTGTTTGACAGATAATTTCTCACGAGATCGACAGCATCCATATGAAGTCCACAGTATTCCAATTTAGCACAAAGAATCGAGTGATCGAGGGTGTCAAATGCTTTACTATAGTCCAAGAGTACTAATGCTGTTGTCTTTTTGGCATCAAGAGCCCTATATATATCATCAGTTACGTGTAAGAGTGCTGTAGATGTGCTGTGCCGAGTGCGGAACCCTGACTGTGTACCTGGGAGGATGCTGTTGCATTGAGCATAATCAGAGAGTTGATCGTTAATAATTCTTTCCATGATTTTAGATAGTGTAGGGAGTATACTTATTGGTCTATAATGCGCCAACTCAGCAGGATTAGCATTTTTTGGTATTGGGATAATATTTGCATATTTCCATACAGAAGGAAATTTTTTGCTTAAGATGGCCTGATTGATAATGAAAGTGAGATAAGAAGTCAGGTAAGGTATTAGAAGTTGAATCATTCTCAGGTCAATCCCATCCGATCCCATAGATGTAGTTTTTAGGGTAGAAATTATTTTCTCCACTTGATCTCCACAAACTTGCTTAAATTTGAACTGGTTCTGAACATTCTGCACATTAGGGTGTTAAAAACCTAGGTACCTCTGGCTAATGAAAATGTTTGAGTCAACATCAACGTTTGGTACACTTTCAATGAAGAATTCATTTAGTTTTGAAGGAGTAACCATCATATTTTGAGAAGAATTAGGCCTATTGCTTATGTTCAGTTTTCTCAGGCAACTCCAAAATTCTTTAGGATCCGTCCTAAATTCAAACTGCAGATACGCCTTCTTCTCCCTGCGAACAGCTGACGTCACCAGATTGCGAAGCTGCTTATATTCAGTCAAGGATTTAGCAGTCTTCAATTTTTTATACTTTGTCAGTGATTTTTGTCTAAGCTTCATCTTAAACTTAACATTCTCGGTTATCCAAGGAGCATATGCTTTGGTGATTCTAGATGTCTTCACTGGCGCATGCCTGTCAAATACCTGGAGAACCTTTTCATTGAAGAACCTCATCATATCATCCACGTCGTCCATACTGTAGATTGAATCCCAGTCCACATCAAATAGATCACTTAAAAAGTCGGTAAAAACCAATGATGAATAATCTCTGTAGGTTCTGTATGATACTGGGACTTTAGGTTTCTTGAATTTCATTTACACGTAGACTAAATGATGATCTGAAATGTTATCCATATTTATAACGTGTGTACTATCTACTAAGTTTGGTTCAGAAGTAAAGATAATATCGATAAGAGTGCCGGTATTCTTTGAAACTCTGGTTGGAGAATCCACAACCTGATGAAGTTTATATTTGCCAAAAAGTCGACTCAATTGTATATATCCCGGGGTATTCAAGTTCAAGAAGTCAATATTCAGATCACCACCAGCAAAAATATGTGTGTGGGAAGGTAGAAAATTAACTAAAGAGTTCTCCAAGTCATCAAGGCAGGAATTAAGGTTCACGTTTGGAGGTCGATAAAGAGATCCAAAACACAAATGTTTACCATTCATTCTTAGACTAACCCAAATCTGTTCTAAATTATTTGTTGGATTTGGAATGTCTAATAATTTAAACTTGATGGAACCTCTGATATAAAAAGCCACTCCCCCTCCACGTTGATCCTCTCCTCACAAGCACATAACCAGGTATAGATAAACGCTCACTCAATATCCCTCTCTGCAGCCATGTCTCCGACAATCCGACAATATCAAACCCCTCCGCCAATACAAAATCGCAAAATTCAACAAAATTCGAACATAGTGATCTTACATTAAAGTGTACAAAGCTAATATCACTATTCATTTTGCCGTTATAGTTTGTGTTGATGCTCCGCAAGTTGAGAGGAATTCATAAATTCATAAGTCTTTTTCCCAGAATAGAATATGATAAAATTACCAAACATAATAAAATAGAATAAAATAAAACGTCTCCATTATACAGTGCGAGTCTCTAACTTGGAATAAATTCAGTAAACAAAAGACCGTTTTTTTTTCGAAAATATGCTCGGACACGTCGATTAGTATTTTAAATTGCGCTCTTTTTCATGTAGAAAAATTTTATACAGTGTGTCCCAAATTTGAGATATGACGTCATCGACTATTTTTTTAAATGGTAGCCCTAATTTTTTTATGACTATTCTTAAAGAGTATATCGAGTTACACATGCGTACCAAATTTCAAGTTTTTATTCCTTGTCATTTAAAAGATATTTAACAAAAACATTAACTAATTCGAAAAATGAAGAAATCTGATTCAAGTCAATAAAATTTTTATGCAGTTTAAAAATGGCACGTCAAAAGGTATTCGTTTTTTGTCAAATCGGTTTGACGTCTTATCACAATGTTATAAAAACAAGAAAACAAGTTAATAAAAACAAGTAAGTAGAGCTGCATCGTATTCGAGTTGTTGAGCGAGAACCCTATTAGTTTGTGGTTTTGTGAGAAACACCGTTTTTTGAAAAAATGTTCAAAACAAGTTTCAATTCCGTTTAGGGTATTGTCAGCTAGTACATGGACAACATTTTGAGCATTTATTGAAGAAAAATTATTGAGTTGAATCAGATTTCTTCATTTTTCGAATTAGTTAATGTTTTTGTTAAATATCTTTTAAATGACAAGGAATAAAAACATGAAATTTGGTACGCATGTGTAACTCGATATACTCTTTAAGAATAGTCATAAAAAAATTAGGGCTACCATTTAAAAAAATAGTCGATGACGTCATGTCTCAAATTTGGGACACACTGTATAAAATTTTTCTACATGAAAAAGAGCGCAATTTAAAATACTAATCGACGTGTCCGAACATATTTCCGAAAAAAAAACGGTCTTTTGTGTACTGAATTTATTCCAAGTTAGAGACTCGCACTGTATAAAAGTATAATCTCGGTATAATGTAAAAAGGTAGTAGATTCACTTGAATTAAATTCCCAAATAAACAATCGTCAGTAAATAACCATTTCCAATACAGATATCTGCGGCAACAAAAAGCAGAAATCGAAAAAAAAATTGTACAAAGATTGTGATCTACGCTATGAGTCTACCGTACGACTGATTCAAGTAGGGAACTACGACCAAATAGCGTAACCATAATAACATTCACTTGATGTCAGCCTGAGACGTGATTGAAACCTTCTTCTTAGACTTGGAGTGGCATTGGAAAGGAGTGTGCTGGAATATTTTGATCAACCAGGAACGCCTGGATCGCCCTGTAGTCATCAATAGTTGAGGGGTGGATTTTAATTCCCTCCTTGATATTGACAGCATGACCAAAGTCGATGTTACGTGACTTAAAATGGCTCGAAATGGCGTTGTATTGCGTCTTATCCCTTATTATCATAGGCGGAATTCTTGTTCGTTTTGGTTGATTTGTTGGCTGTTCATCGACTGTGTTTGAAGCATCTGTGACGGGGAGTGGAGGGGATGAATGGAACCCCACTCTATTGTTTTGGATGATTTTTGATTGCTTTGAGGTGGATGTAGGACTTCTGTAGGGCCTTTTCCTCTTATTGATGACTTTGATGAAGTTATCTGTGTCGTTGTCGTTTGTATTTTTAACAACCTCCATTACATTATTTGGAGGCACTTGGACAGGATGGTCTGGAGTGGCGGGAGTATCCGCTTGAGGTGGATTGATGATAGTATGCTGTTTGAGGGCTGCTGTCAGATCATCGATGTTTTCCATGCACATGGTCAGCTGCATGTTGAGATTTTTTATCTGTTCGGCTTGGTCGTGGATAATCCTCATCAATGCTTCCTCCCTGTCTGCAAAGGGATGCTCATTTTATTCTTGGTTGTGGGTGTAGCCGTCCTGGTAACCAGGTGTGTTGGTTGTTCCTCTGAGGCTGGATTTTGTTGTGATTGTTGCATTGGAACTGCAACAATCTCGTCCAGGTCGGTTTGATGTCTATTTGACGAGTTTGATCTTGATCTGATCGTTTTGTTGTCCGCTGAGTTGGATCTACCGCGATATTTAGTTCGATTACCGTCTTTGTCTCGGATAACTTGTACTGTTTCTTTGCGCATGTTCCTTTTGAGTGATGAAGGAGCTTTGAACTGGTTTAGGATGCCTTCGTTGATGTTTGATGGTGTGGTCGTATTTGGCTTTGTTTTGTCTGGCTCTGGAACGACTTATCCGGCTTGTCTTGCGTGGTTCAACATTGCACTAGCAATGTTGATGGGTATTGGCTCCCAATCACCGCTACGCGGTGATGGAGTTCGCGATTCTATGCGCGACACGATTGCGTCAATTCACACAGAATTGACTGAAAAGTGGTCGCGAGCGAGTGAACACTGAACACTTGAACACTAGAAAAATACTGTACTCGACTCGATTTACGACGTAACGCGCCTCTTCTGTTGATTTTGTTGTTTTTATTCACTTAACATGAACGGTTGGTAAGGTATATCAGATAGGACAAACATAAGTTGTTACATGGTCTGGCTGGCGCCATCTCATGGTACGAATGTGAGGTGGACTGCCACCCTAAGTGTGTGGTTTGAGGAGAAAGCACTTTAAACCGATTAAAATAGTTATTACAGTATGAAACAAAACAATGTACGATACACAGCCGTTAAATGTCATTAAACTACTCGTCTAGATATTCTAGACTCGGCTCCTTCGTCGCCTCGTCCATAAACATCTTGGCTCGTGATTTAAAAAGTCATTTACCGCCTTAGTAACGTAAACAACTATTATTTGTTCATCACAATCACACACACATCACATCACGCCAAACGTCAAACGGGTTAAAGCACGGTTGAAGCGGCCCACTCACGATACTAGAGCGTTGTACGATTTCGTCGTATTCTACAGAACTGTATGCAATTTATTCATAATTTGATTGTATGTTAGGTACGGTGGAAAGCATATGAATTCGCACACAATATTTTAAGCAACCCTCGTAAAATGCCAAACTTTGTCATGATTACACATCACTTTTGTCAAAATGACAATTCATAAGTAAACAAAAGAGCTGGTGTTTGGTTTTGGCAGAGCCGTCTAAATTGTTATACAAGCCATGAAGTAGCAATTGCAACGTCGCATCTAACGTCAACAGCGGTCAAAATGTTGCTTTGATTGGAGGGGCTTTCTTTGAAAATTAAGGTATATTACGATTACGAGTTACGAAAATTGTTCAATGAAACTGTAATTTGAAAGAATAACTTACATACTATCGCAACAGGTATGATGTTCATCACCTCATGACGTAAAAATTTACATAAAATATATCATATCCGAACTTGACAAGAGTTTTATGATTTGTTGGTTCTGGTTTTTCCGCATGACAAAGAAGCTGGTGCTTATATGTGTGAGAAATTCAGGATGAGGCATTAATAATTATTAATCAAGTTTTCCAATTTAAATATGTATTTTCTCATCCAGTATTCCCCGAAAGGCATAGACACACATAGGGCTGCCAGACCTCCCGATTTAGGCGGGAGTCTCCCGATTTCTTACTGTCCCTCCCGCTTCTTAGACAAAGTCATAATACTCCCGATTTTGATGAAGAGCTCCCGAATCTATTGACTTTTTTCTAAAATCACCTTATTTTGGTATCAGAAATATGTGGTGAGATTTTGTAAAAAACCTTTTTACAGGCACCCTGTCTGTACCATGTAGAAAACCTTGATTTGTTCAAGAATAGTGATTTTTGTACTTTATTTTCATATTTTATTTTATTTTTTGTTGAGTTATTGATCAAGTAACCATAAAACTTCATGATATTTCCAGATCTATCTTCTTATTACAATAAAGCCAAGATTTTTTTTTGTGACGAACGTCTCAGCAACCAGGGGCGTAGCCTAGGGAGGGGGGGTTTTGGGGGTCAGAACCTCCCCTTGATCAGAAAGTATAATTGAAAAACACATTTAAATTTAAATTATGAAATAGTAGCGGTCCTGCAATCTCTTGGAAAATTCATGCATTCCAGCAAAGAGAGGTCATTTAGGAGGCGTAAATGTCAAAACTAAGGACTACTAAGGAGATAGGTAAAATATGAAAATGCACATTTTGTGTATTGCTATGCTCACCAATATAACAAGAAACAAGCAATGTCAAGTATAACGAGCGTATTTTTTTTTAATAAATCTGAATGGGATTTCCATTTTTGTTCCTCTGACATAACAGCAGCCTTAAAAGATGTGACAAACGATTTAAACGAATACCAAGATCAGTAGTTAGTAGTTAGCACAAACGCGTTTGAGCACTAATTCGTACTTTAGCAGCCGCCGGAGGTACCCATAAATGTTATGAGTCATGGATTTGAGGGGAAATTGATTAAAAAGGAGGGGAAATTTCTCAAAATTTTCCGCCTGCGGTGCGCTTTGCATGCGGCGCTCTATCTATCCGAACCCAGAACTCCCCTAACAAATTTTTTGGCTACGCCAAAGTTTGCAACAATCAAACCACCCACCTCCCGCTTTTTATTTTTATAAATCTGACAGCCCTAGACACACACATTCCATAATATGAAACTATCTACCAGTCTATAGTCTAATATGAAAATATTGACTGTTATAGATCGCGATATCTTTGGTACCTACTTTTACCTACCCACTTACCTCAATCTTAACGCAAGAATCACTTAATTTTTCACCGTGGTTCTCAGTTTTTCAAAATACAATTTGAAGTTGAATGAAAGCAGTATATATTCTCTTGTCTCGAAATAATTCTTCTAATGTATATTAATAAAAGCTTTCTTCTGGTATAATAAAATTCAACTGAGCCCAACCCTGAACCATTCGCTGTATGGCGTCTCCGATCTTTTGTACCTCATTGTAGTCGTACAATTATTAGTGTTTCCAACTTAGCAGAATTTCCGCTAGATTAAGCGGAATTCAATTTACATTGACGAAAACGAATGTTGATTGCGTGCATCGGATTCCCTATCGGAAAAAAACGAATTCACTTCTGAATTCTTTCTGAAACGGTTCTTGTAGGTGGTTGGAACAGGCCATTCATTTTCAAATCTTGGTTAATTTTTGTTACCGTTATATTTTTGTAATTTTATTATTATAAAAATATAAGCCCATTCCACAATTTAGTACTTGTTCTTCGTTTATGAACGGAACAGCGACGGATGAAGAGAGGTGCAGGGGTACTAATTGCGCAATACACGGTATCAAAATGTATCGATTATTTGTGAATAATTCAGATGCATTTTTACAAAATGGCGAATGCGCACTCGAAAACTTCGCGCATGTGGCGCTATATATCCGCCTTACAAATTGACAGTTACCGTACCGGTTCGTGAGATTTCACAATTCCTGCATTGACTGAAAGCATCGAGAAAATAATAATTTATTTTTATTTTATCTATGATTGTAAGCACCTTCGACCATACACGAAGCGTGTATGGTCGAAGGTAAGCACGTTGAAACTAGTTGAATAGTTGCAGAGCCGTCTTGAGTGTTAAGTTGGAACTAGAAGTGAACCTAACCTCAATCGAGACCACACGCAGTGTTGCCAAAACCATAACTGTATGGCTTGAATTACAATAAAGACGGCTCTGGTCTTGGGAATGATTATTTCAGCTTAGTTCAAATAATCTTGATACAACAAGATGCATGGTTTCTCAAATATATTATCCAGTGATGCGGAGGGCGAAGGGCAATTGAATTATTGGCTAGTAAGACGGTTTTGAAAAATACATCAATTGCATCTCTTTTACATCAGATTACTAAATATACAGTGTGTCCACTTAAGTTCGCACCATATGGAAAACTTTTTTATTATTAAGTTTACGAAAAAAAGTTATTCCTTATAAAAAGTTCTGCATGATCCAAAACCTAAAATGCAACCATCAGGTATTCAATTTTTCCAGTCGTATACGAGGTATATCAGAAAATATGAATTTTGCTCAAGAATAAAGTACCTTTATTTTTGATAACATCGAAAAATATTATTGAGAAAAGTTGTTTAGAACTAAAAACAACGTCCAAATATACAATTACATCGAATTAGGAAAAAATCCTTTTTTCTTTTTTAACTACAATAACAATGCAAATGCAAGTGTAGTTATTTGAAATCATCAAAATAATGCAACATAGAGGTCAAGAGACGTAAAGGTTATCAAATATTTAACGAATAAAGAGATAACTGATTAAAGTTTTCGATATTATCAAAAATAAAGGTACTTTATTCTTGAGCAAAATTCATATTTTCTGATATACCTCGTATACGACCGGAAAAATTGAATACCTGATGGTTGCATTTTAGGTTTTGGATCATGCAGAACTTTTTATAAAGAATAACTTTTTTTCGTAAACTTAATAATAAAAAAGTTTTCCATATGGTGCGAACTTAAGTGGACACACTGTATATCACCTCAAACAGATCCCAGCGCAGATACTACACAATACTCACCGCAGTGGCTTGAAAGTTTTCGTTTTTCATGGTTTAAAACCAAAAATCATCGAAGTAAACAAACGACAGGTGATCAGAGATCACATTTTGTTAGTTCATTTCACCTATGCATATCACCAGGGTTGTCAAGAAATAACTGTTTGTGCGAATTCATATGCTTTCCACCATATACCTATAAAACTATACAGGGTGTTTCAGAATAACATGCTAATAATAAAGGGGGTGATTCTTGGGCTCATTTTAAGAAAAAAAATTCATATGAACGTATGTCCTAAAAAATGTTTCTATTTCCCAAAAAATGTGCAAACCAAAACCCGCATGGACGGCACTGGTCAGAATAATTAAATTGTTGGTGCATCAAAAAATGAGTATTAATGCCTAAAATACATGACCCAAATTTCATAAAGATATCTAAAGTAATGACAAAGTTATTGTAAAAAAAGTATCTATTTTTTAAAACTTTGACACCCTGTATCTCAAAAGTTAAGGCGTTTAGGACATACGTTCATATGAATTTTTTCTTAAAATGAGCCCAAGAATCACCCCCTTTATTATTAGCATGTTATTCTGAAACACCCTGTATACGGATCACATCTCATATCGCCATAAGCCGACTGTAAGAACGAGAATATCATTTCCTCTCACATTTGAATTGAGACGAGTTTTTCTGCGCAGTCTCACCAAAGCAGTTTCCGGTACAACTCCCACCCATCTAGCGCGACGGCGGGCGGCAAAAGCTTTGTTTTGAATTTCGGAGAAACCGCTTGCCTCCTACGAAGCCTGATGTTCACCTCAAGTGGCCAACTATTACCTATTTGGCTTGTGAAAATTATCAAGATGCCCTGGAAAACAAAGACTTTCTCTTCTGATCTATGATTGTTGCTATTTTTTCATTAAGTTTTCGAAATGCAGTATATTGGCGCGTCATGGCAGACTACCAATCAAAAAATCAAGATTCTGTTCATGCGTAGAAACTGCAGTCCCGATTCAATTTGGCAGGCTTATGCTCCGCACATTGGGTAAATGTAGCGTGGTTCGTATTTAGCTTTATAGGTACAGTCTGTTCATGGCTTTCCTGCGGTTACGTCATACTTTTCCGTCTCTCTCTTACACATTGAAAAAAATCACGTACGTCTGGACGAGGGTCTTTCGGATCAATTTCACAAATGTCACATGTGGAGCGATCAATCTACGACACACTGCCAAACGTCAAATACTGTGACGTGACCGCAAGAAAGCCATGAACAGACTGTATATGCTTTCCACTGTATAGTCTGTTCATGGCTTTCTTGCGGTTACGTCATATTTTTCCGTCTCTTTCTTACACATTGAAAAAAAAATCACGTACGTCTGGACGAGGGTCTTTCGGATCAATTTCACAAATGTCACATGTGGAGCGATCAATCTACGACACACTGCCAAACGTCAAATAATGTGACGTGACCGCAGAAAAGCCTTGAACAAGCTGTACCTTGCCTTCAACCAGAGCCGTCTTTATTAGAGACGGCTCTGGCTCTGCTTCAACCGAATTGTACGATTTCACGATTTGTCAGAGATTTTTTTTTTATCTTTTATTATATCTATCACTTCTAATTCGGGGTTTTTGCCCCCCCCAGAGCTAGGAGGCCCTGGGCTGAAGCCCATGCGTAGATCCGGCGCTGAAAGATGCCTCCACCTGCCCCCACACCATATACCTAGGTATAATATGCTCCCCACCTATACAATTTTCAACTTGGCAACGTTGAGCCAGTCGACGACTCTAATGAATTCTGTCATTCATGTCATCAGTCGACCAGTCTACATTCTACGTTACTTTTCTCATGACATGTTTTTGTTTTGATCGGTTTATTATAGGTTATTTATTTATCCACAACTGAATAAAATTATTAAAACATGTTCCAATTTGCTTGACAAAGTCCAATAATTAATAAATAGTAGGAAAGAATGTTTGAAAAATCATTAGTCAATTTACTGAAACGAAACATGTCGCTCAATGCAAATTCAAATAGTAAAGTTTTACTCTGTTACACCTTTGTGAGTTTAATAAAAAAAATTACAGGTATTCTGGTTGAAAAAATAGGTTCAATAACAACAATAGGAGTTAATCGGCCAGAAAAACGTAACTGCATCAATGTGAGTACATCACAATTGCTCGAGGAAGCTATAGATAATTTTGAAAGAGATGACAGTTCTTTGGCAGCAGTTTTGCATGGAACTGGGGGAAACTTTTGTTCAGGCTATGATTTGGAAGAAATCGCAAATTGTGAAAAATTTGACTGTAAATACTCTATGGTGAGTTTTATATTTGTAAGATAAACAGTAAGAATCTCGGTAAGTATAATGAAGAATCAACTAAGTATTGCAAAGCGGTTTTTTGATATTTTGGTTTAGTTTAGCATTATAGGATAAGTATTGTATGTACCTAGTATGTATGCATATAAAAACGAAGGTAAAGTAGAGTGTTCTGCCAAAATAGCCAAAATAATTCCTCACTATACTATCCCCGACTATCCCAGATATCATAAATTTTTAGTTTTAGTATCAACTTAATCCAAAGAATTCAATATCGTTTAAATCTGTAATACACACAAGAAAAAGCCTAAAAAAGTACTTACCAATTTTTCCGAATCTTGAAAAATGTTATAAAACTGTAGACTGTGCAATGGATTTATGCTTGTTGCGTTTTCTCTAATTTTCCAGGAATACCGCGTCCAGTTACGTTTCTAGAAAGTCATTGATGACATGACAAGTGACAAGGTTTTTACTGTCTATTTTAATTTGGGCGTGTCCTAAAATCATACAATGATCTAAGGGCAGTGTTGCCAAAGTGCCAGTAAAAAATCGTCTTGCCAGTTATTTTACCAGTAAAACCTGTATACCAATGTTTTGCCAGTAATTGGAATACTTACATGATCTGTCTTTTTTTCATTTATAAAATTCATTCAAAAAGCAGAGCAGCCTAACCATTAATTATTAATAGATAAAAACGAAAAGACTTGTATCGATCTTAATTTGGGACCATCTCTATTCTTTCCCTCACTGCTGTCAGTGTCGCTACTATCAAGAGTGTCATTTGTCAATCTAAGAATAAGTAAGGTTCACATTCAATATCATTTCGAAGTGGAACTGTCAAATTTCCGCATGCCAAATGAGAATCATATGATACCATCTACATTGAATCTGTGTTCAAAGTCAGGCGTACGCTAAATTCAATGTAGATGGTACCATATGATTTCCATTTGGCAAGCGGAAATCTAACAGTTCCACTTCTAAATGAAATTGAATGTAAACCAGGCTTAATAGAATCAAAAATAAGGCTTGCTTTGGGCTTTGCCAGTAATTGCCAGTAATGGCGGAAATAACTGCCAGTAATTTTTTGAACAGCTATCGGCAACACTGTCTAAGGGCCTACCCATAGAAAAGTGACTAAAATGGGCCTACCATTCCATACTGAAGACGTTAAAGGTGAAAAGAATTTCATTTTTGTGGTATTTTTTTCTGGATTTTGATTCTAGAATATTATGATATCTGAAGGTTTTAACGTAAAAAAGTTGTGCTTAGGTCATATCGATAAGGCTAGTAGTTTTCGAGAAAATTGCAATTTTTTACATCGACAAACTGAAAACGGCTTCCTCAACCTGTTTGAAAGTGCCCTCATTGAAATATTGAAAAACTGCATAAACGTTTAAGAAGATTCCGTGCTAAAATTTTGAAATCTGTAACAGAGGAGTGTTTGGGGGTGAAAATAACCCCACTTTTTAATGACGATTCTTTCGACAAATACTCAAGTATACAGTATGTCCGCGAGTGAGGATAACAAGATGTGAAATGGTCCAAAAATTGAAAGATACGACAATGTACTTCGGGCGTCTCCAAAATGTGAAAACATAAAATTAAACACTAGCAAACAGTCATTTTTTGAAATGACATGATTAATAAAAAACTTGGCAGTTCGCATTCTACCACTTGCATATTATGACTTTTATACTTGTACTTGATCACATGTTGTTGTTGTAGGTATAAAATTCATGACTCGATTCATGATATGTAAGTAGTAGAATGCTGACTTGCAAAATTGTTCAATTTTTTGAAATTTTCATAGATTCAAATTCTCTTCGGTAAGTTCAGATTCAGGGTTAGGACTAGATTTGGAGCAGGTTTTTGATTTATCATTTAGTTGGAACAAAAATATGACTAAAATGTTCTATAAAATGTTTTCGTACGACCCTTTCCCTTCGGCATTATTCGTACTTTGAAGTTGCACCTTGAAGAATGTTTTTTCGTGATAGCTCTCAAACGGTGAGATCAATTTCAATGAAACTTGGACAGTATAGCAATACCTAAGGACTTATATTTTGAGACTATAGCAGTATTTCAATCTCATCTTGGAAGTCTGGGGTGGACCAACACTACCATGAAATGCCCCCCAACCGAGCCCCCAACTTTGTCAAGCCTTCGTTTTTTAAAGTTGCAATTTTTGATTTAGGTTCGTCAATATGGGTCTAGAACAAAAAAGGTACCTACTCCTTGTTCACATCGAAAAAATGAATCGTTTTCAAGAAAAACAACAATCTTTTAAGGATAACATTAATTAATAATTGTTCACCGAATTAGTAGTATTTATATTTTGTAGGTCGACATAGCTTTATAGGCAAGAAAGTCCTATCAAAATTAAGATTAATATCAATCCATGGGCGCGGACATGGACTGATATTAATCTTCTTGTCACATAAAGTTATGTCAACCTACACTCTACAAATCAAAATATCTCGAAAACGGCTCACTTTAACGGGTCTTAAGCAGAGTAGATGTTTTCCTTGAAAATGCCTAGAACATCATTTTGTTGACAAAAAAAAAGTGGAAAATACAATGAGAAAAAAGTAATGGACATTGCAAGCGATCAGATGTGCAGCGTGAAGCTCTCGTACGGCCATAATGGAAAGGTGTATTCATTCATGTTTTGAATCTAAATAAAACACCCTGGTATCAATTTTCAAAGTAAAACGTTAAGAAATGTTCACACATTTGGAAAAATTCGATTTTTATTTTTTAACTTTACCACCCTGTATCTAGGAAGCGGAGCAATTAATACAAAAAATATGCGCCACTAATAATAATAATAATAATAATAATAATAATAGGCTTTATTTCAGATTATGTTCATATTATGACATAAAAGAAATAGTGTCATACAATAATTACATGATGAAATATAGGCACATAATATCCTGGTTTACAAAAACTCGCTGATACTATAGGGTTCCAGATCAATCAATAGCTTCTTGACTTTATATTTAAAAGTTTCCAGGTTCGTCAGCCTCTTTATTTCCTCAGGTAATGAGTTGAAGAACTTCAGACACATATAGTGTGGACTTTTTTCAGTCAATGTCAGTCTATGTCGTGGGTAATTTACATTTATGTTCCTGGTATTATATTCATGTCTTGTTTCAGTATCAAACATACGGTTTTGCTTCTGGAAAAACATCAGACATTCAAATATGTACAGCCCATATACAGTCATTATCCTATTGGCACTGAACACTCCACGACAACTGTCTCTATAGCTCATCTTGTTGATCAATCTGATGACACGCTTTTGGGCTACAAATACCTTTTCTACCCAACTACTTTCACCCCAGAATATAATACCATATCTGAGTAGGGATTCGAAATTTGCATGATACAGGATTAGTAATGTGTTCGAGTTCATGTATTTGTTCACAATTCTCATTCCATAGCAGAGACCATTGAGTTTTTTTATCAAACTGGTTATGTGTGGTGACCAATGAAGAAACTCATCCAAAACGATGCCCAAAAATTTTGTGTTATCCTTAATCTGTACATTGGTGTCCGATAAGTGAATTTCTTGAGGTCTTTCTGTTCTTGATAATTTGGTTCGGAATAAGACTGCATTCGTCTTCTTTCTGTTAAGGATGAGTTTGTTTCTTGAGAACCAATCTTCAGCATCATTACAAAACCTGGCTCCCTTCTCAAATACGCCTCTAAGGGTGCTGTCGCTTACTGTGAGGTTGGTGTCATCGGCGTAGCATGTTAGGCTGTTGGAATTATTTTCTGTTGCTATCGAATTCAAGTCGTTCATGAAAATGACGAACAGGATCGGGCCTGCAATACTGCCTTGTGCTATTCCTAGTTTATTTATCCTCGGTTCGCCACTGACTTGACATCGGTTTTCGTTTTTGAGGAAAACAATAGAAACGACTTTATTGCTAAAAACAAAGTTGACTTGATTTTATTTTAGCAATTTTCCGACATGTAATAAAGTGATTTATTTTTTCAAGTGGTCAATTTTTTTTTCTCGAAAACGAAGGAAGATACGAAAAAAAAACAAAAAACAAACACATTTTTTGTAGATTTAATTGGGGAATCTGCCATTCGGAAAGTTGAAAAACTTTTTTTCATAAAAACTTTTTTTCATCTTTCCTTCGCATTTCTTTGACCAAATTATGGTAACCGCCCTGGTGTTCTATGTACTTGAATATTTCACAAGGACCAATTATCGTTCTAATTATTCGCCTTTTTTTATTTATTTTATTTTCCTATAATAAATGGGCAGCGATTGCTCGTCTTCGCCAAAAAAATAAATTTTGTTCTTGATCGATGCTGATAGATACACAACTATGGCACGACGCACAATATTTCACGCAACGTCATGAAGCATTTGGTTGGTTTCTGGTAGGGACGGTTGGCACTGCTGCTAGGCAATTTGCCAGCTCAGTTTATACAGGGTGTTACTTAATGTTATGTCATAATTTTAAGGGAAAGTTCCTGGATACATTTTAAGTCGAACAGGTCATATATACTTGAGTCTTAAAATGCTTGGTTTTTAAGATACAGGGTGTTAAAGATTTATCTTATTTTCAGTTTTTAATACATTTTCCACAGATGGTTTGAGATATTGAACTGAATTTTGCCACAGGATATTATGGTATAGGAACACACTTTTTTATTTCAATTTTTTTTATTTGTATTTTATTTTATCTTTTTTTTTTGACCCAAGTTTATATGACCTTTTCGACTTAAAATGTATCCAGGAACTCCCCCTGAAAATTATGACATACCATTAAGTAACACCCTGTATATATATGTAAGGGCATGCACGTTATTGACGGCAGACGGGATCGTAGAGTAGGGAGGGGGACCAGTTTTTACATTCCTTGCAACGGGACCTACATTTTAACGTGGACTCCGAACCACGGTCCTCGACCCCATCGGAGCACAGACTGATCTACCAGTGTGTACTGGAGAAACAGCCGCGCTCGCGGTGGAATCTACCGACTGGCGAGTGTGTATATTTGTTCTTCGTTTCCTACGAGAATCGAGAATATCCGATTCTTTCCGGCCTGGTTACCGGCGTGAATAGGGTGAAAAACTATACTTTTTGCACTCTGCCTCGTGGGCTCAGCTAAAATACCAGCATTCGACTTTTTACGGTCTATTGCCATTGTTGGGGATCGAACCCAGCACCGGGCCGGTTCCCACTTACTGACCCATTTCAAAGTATATTACGAAATAAAAATTACAATAACGCTTTACACGTTGCGCCAGCCCGGCCTCTGTCATAAAGCAAACATATCTTTTTAGGTTATAATAAGCGTTTTCATGGAGTGTGGTATCATGAGACCATTCCAGTTTGGTCTGTCAATAATGTCACTTTCAGCCAAATTCGTTTCAAATGAAATATGCCAAAACGAAACGATTTTTTTTTAACGAAATTCGCTTTCGCAATTCGCATCTATATGAACCCCACTTTACCCAAACTGATGTCTGGTTTACATTGGATTCCATTTCGAAGTGGAACTGTCAAATTTCCGCTTGGCAAACGGGAATCATATGCTGCCATCCACATTGTATTTGACTTCAAAGTCACGTGATCGAAAAAATAATATACAGGGTGTTACAAATTCGAGTGTATGCATGGGGATTTCGTAAACCGTAAGAGATACAAGGTCGGTTAAATTGAGGCAAAGTTGTGCAATTTTATTCTCAAAAAAATGCCGCTTCGGATTTCAATTTCGACCATACTATCTTCAAGAACAGAAAAAGTCGCCATGAAAATGTTCGATTTATTTTAAATTATCTATTACAAACACTCTGTAGAACACCATTTTTTCAGTTACCGACGAAAAGGTTCATCGAAAAGCCTATGGTTGCAGCTCTCAGTGGATACACAGTTGCAGAAGGTCTTGAGCTAGCACTTCTCTGTGATCTTAGGGTTATGGAGGACACTGCAGTACTGGGATTGTATGGCCGAAGATTTGGTAAAGTAATATAATATGTTACGATAATTGTGTATTTCGAATATCACCAATTAATGTAACTATATCTGTGCCTATGAACTACACACCCATGATACCAAATCGCACAAGATAAGCTCACTAGCTGGACGAAATTAGGTCCGACTCACGCATGGTAACCCAAATGTTAGGAAATATATGGGAAAGATAGATGTTGAAAACATAACCTAGCAATAGATCTCCGAAACCCCATGCATTTTGAACCATATTTGGTCACCCCAAGATGCGCCTGTGCCAAGGCGTGTGCTCATCTTGTTTGTTAAAGTATCATGCTACACACAGTAGCTAACGAGAACTACAGGTTCGGGCGCGTTCGTTGGTCACGTGACATTACCCTACGATTGTCACGCGAATTTCACATGTATAATGTTATCACGCAAAATAAAGCGCAAGCTTAGTTTAAGCTCGTGGTTCCCTAATTATTGGATCAATACTCCGTTGGAAGCCACGTTTGCCAAGCTTACCCGGAACTCACAGTTCTGAAGCTTTTGGGTGGGTTTATTTATTTAGAGGGCGCCAGAGATTCGTGAAGGTGAATACCAACCTTCGAGGTCTGTCTTCTCGATTCCAACCGAGCTTATTCGAACAATCAGAGAAGAAATAATTAGAACAGAAGTCAAGTAAAAGTTCAAATACACAAGATAAAGCTGCTTTACTTACCGCCGACAATACCAGGGATCGGGACTACCAACTCCCAAATCAAACACGTAAATTTCCCAATTAACAGTGTTTATTCAAGCCAAATATATAATGGGTTGTAATAAACTGAACAGTATTTAATTCATTATGCACAGTATAATATCACAAGCAGTCAGTATAATATTGTAGAAGACTCAGTATTTCTGTTAAAAATGATAAGTAAAAATGGAATTTTTGAGCAGTAAAAGTACTATTTGGCCTGTATTTCTATGTTCACTATTGTGATTCTAATGGTCAGTAAAAATTTATGAAATGTCAGTATGACTTGGCTGGTAATGATTCCACAAATGTACAGTAAGAAATAATAAATGGCCAGTATGCAATAGTCAGTAATAATTTTAACTAACTCAAACTAACCCAAACTTGATACACATAATACCAATACAGAACACGTCAATTATGATATATAATAATAATTTTAATGTTAACCTAGTGCTAACCAACGAGCCGCTGCATATTTTTCATCAATTTCAATTACCAACACAAACTAACCCTAACTAACCCAAACTAAATCCGCCTCTCAAAGGAACCTATCTGACTACTTCATCATGACATAAAGGCAGAGTGTTTTCTCTTCACTAAGTTGTGTTTCGTTCCGTTGTAAAAATGTTTGTATCTATACGAAATAAAATATATGACCAACCATTCATTCTTTACTGTCGCTTTATTAATTTTATGGACTGTCCATTATTTTCACCAGGCATTCACTAATTTGTTTGATCGTTTTTTTATGATACTGACTCTTGATTATTTATATCTACCATTTATTATTTTTACTGACCACTTCTTTATGTTACTGACCCTTCATCATTTTTACTGACCATTTCTTTATATTACTAACCGTTAATTATTTCAACCGACCATTTATTATTATACTGACCATTTATTATTTTTACTGACCACTTCTTTATGTTACTGACCCTTCATTATTTCAACCGACCATTTATTATCATACTGACCAAGGGAAATAAAATAATGGCAAAGAGTACTGTCCAAAAAATTGAAATACTGACCATTTAATTTGTTGCCATATATAATATGCACTGTACTTTGCCAATTTGCAAAGTATCTCAAAATACGTCAAAATCAATTACAGGGTTATTGATTATAAACGCCTCCCCCCTCCTCATTCTTTTTAATTTCACGTTTTAAGAAAGGGTCCCTAATCAAAGTTTCATGGTTGTAAATGAAATTTTCGAAGAACCCGTTTTCACATATACAGGGTGTTTCAAGGAGAATCCAAATATCGAATGAAAAAATAGGGTATCAATTTAAATTGAGAAAGTTGGACCTCGCCCAGACTTTACGAAACATCCTGTATATGTGGAAACAGGTTCTTTAAAAATTTCATTTTCAGCCATGAAACTTTTATTTGGGACACTTTTCTAAAATGTCAAATTAAAAAGTTGGAAGGGGGGGGGCATTTATAATCAATAACTCTGTACAGTTCAGTTAACTACTATGCATATAAGTACTAAATCAGTATTAAAATCACAACAAAGTTCCGCATAATGACTGAGTTACTGGTACATATCCGCTCCAGCTAAATAAATAAGAACGCTATTTCTTTAAAAACGTCATATATCAAAACGCTATAACTTTAATACGTTTCACCGATTGAACTTATCAGCAATAATTAAGCAAGCGAACCGTTGAACTGATAATCACCTAAGTTTAATGAATAAACAATGAAAATAATTGCCGCTATGTAACGTCACACCGCTCCGCAAATTATCAAATAATATTCAATGATGAGGCGGCGGTTACACTGATCAAGTGATATCCTGTCGCGTCAAGTAAAATTTGAACGGCTGGTTACAATGGTCAAGCAATCGAGCATCAAGCATAAAGAGTATAAAGAACAAGTAGCGACAGAGTTTATTATACTATGCATCAAGCAACAATTTGACAATCAAACTGTAGCTGTGAGGGCGATAATGGGATCTTTATGATGAGCGATGGGTGGATACTTTCAACCAGTCCAAGTGCCGTGAGATAGCGAAACAAATAAACTTCCCGTTTACGCAAGCAAACACCCTTTTTTTATAAATGTGAATGTATACACATTTTATTTACAATGTAAATGTCAAAAATGACTGAACGAGAGGTTAGAATGCCACTCTAGTGGAAGACATATGTCTATACGTATGCGCCGCAGTATCAAGCGTCGACTTAAATGAAAAATTAGAACAAGTTTGAAAATCAAACAACTCGATAGCACTTGACAGCGATTGATCGACCAGTGTAACCTCTCATGAGGTAACGTGTTTATCTTTAACTGGATGGCAATCGATCGACACAACCTCTGCCTTGATTACATTTCCAGTTACGTTACGTTCGACGTTACCCGCGATGAAAGGCCGGGATGACGTAACGTGTAAAGCGACAAAGCGTTGGGTCAGTAAGTGGGAAACCGGGTTCGAGACCCGAGGTGGGCAGAGATTATTTTCTGTTCGACATTTAGTGGCATTCTCACTGGCTAACTCTACTGAGTAGACTGCAGTATTATTAATTACTGACAGTCGAAAAGTTTAATAGTTAGCATTAATTAATTGGACCTGCTAGTTCAATATACAGGGTTATTCACGTTATTCGACACGAAACATTATGGCTGAAGTATCTGATTTCAAATAAGTTTTTTTTTCTGAATGGATAGGGACCCCTTAAGGCTACATTTTAAAAATATTTTCCTGTTATACAGGGTGTCCCTAAAACACGAAACTCATCAAAGTTGTATTTTTTTAAATGGAATACCTTGTATATTATTTCATTTTTGGTTTGTATGATCAAAATCAAGGTAAGTTTGATTGAGGTTTAATACACCTAAACCTTATGGTTTTTGAAATATCTTCAATTTTGCGAAAATGTAGTATTCATTTTAATGCTTAATTTCTCAGCTGTTGTTTTCTTTTTTTTTAACCAAATTAATAATCAAGTCTACCAATTGATCAAGTTTGATGTCACACTTATGAAACTTTTAATAACTTATACAGGGTGTCCGAAAATGAAACTTTTAATAACTTATACAGGGTGTCCGAAAATGATGGTTAAATAATCAATATCTTTAAACGGTAATAGCTTGTTTAATTTAAATGGGATACCCTGTATTTTATGTCAACAACAGATGTAGAATTTAATTATCTATCAATTATTATTATACGTTCCTATATCTAACTTCTCACGTTTTCAAGTAAAGTGAAGAAAAAGAAAAAAAATAGGTTTTTCATTAACACCAATAGATGGAGATGCCGTCTCCAAACCCTCGTTAGGAACATTATTCCACCTACAACTTCTATTATTATTTTCTCAAAGTTGTCAGTTATTAATGTATATTCTCATATAAAGGTCGTTACCAATAGCACAATAATTAATTTAAATAACTGAATATATTCCCACTCGAAAAATCAAATACAATAATAATGCCGCCTCAAAAGTAACGACTCGACTACCTTTCCCTGGATTCCGCGCTATCTCGATCGTCCGATGTTTCGACGGTTGGGGTGACTCACACGTTTTTGTGCCGAGATATTTGTCACCATAACAACTCTTTATGATCCGGGATGTTTGGTTTGTCACAGTCGACCACGCTACCTCTTTTCCGTCCCGGAAACAATTTAGGCTACCTATGGAAAAATACATTAGTAAACTCGCACCAACAATATTTACAATTTGAAGCCTGACAGACACCGACAGTGGTGGCCAGTCACCAACAGCATCCGTCATCCTCAAATCATAAAAAGATACAAAATATTCAAACAAAAATTATCGAACCATAATTCACAGCTACATTTAGCTTTCTGATACTTTATCAGACTTCTCGTTATCCAAGACTTTTTCGGATTCCTCTTTTCCTAAGTCGTTCTCTGACTCAGACTCACTACTCTCAAGAGCAGCTGTGAAGGGCTTCATTTTGTCTGCAGAACAAATACCCTGATATTTCCTTCTTGCCCGTTTTGACCCCGCTAGGTCTTCCACAATGTACCTATCATGGTCTAGTACCTCTTTGACTTGGTAAGGACCACTAAACTTCGGCAAGAGCTTCTTACTCTTACCCTCGTTCAAAACATTCGTCCTCCTTAGGACAACTTGGTCCCCTACGCTATACTGATGAGATTTTCTCCTCTTCGCGTCAAAATAGGCCTTTTGCTTACTCTGCGCCATTTTAATGTTCATAGCGGCTTCCTGTCTAGATTTTTCAAAGTCTCTTTCCACTGAGTCGTCTACTACCGCTACGCTCAAGAATGCATCTCCCATTGCTCTAGGTCTATAGCCAACTAATAATTCATAGGGACTCTTCCCAGTAGAACTATTTTCGGCTGAATTGATACCAAACACAACGGCACTTATAGATGCATCCCACTTCCTCTCATCATCATAGGAAGTTGAAATAGCATGCAACAAAGTTTTATTGTAGCGCTCCACTTGCCCATTAGCTCGTGGTGTCGCTGTTGCATTCAGGACTAATTTAATACTCAAGTCCTTTGCAAAGCTCTTGAAAGTGCTACTAGTAAAACTGGTACCTCTGTCGCAGATAATGCGTTTTGGGGTACCAAATGTGAGAAAAATATTCTCTAAGAAGCTGATTACTGGCCTAGTCTTCGTACTAGAAACAGCTTTGGCGTGTAAAAACTTAGTGAAAGCGTCAACCGCCACTATTAAATGAGTATTCCCTTTGGTACTCTTAACGAATGGTCCCAAATGATCGATGTGAATAGTATCCATTGGAGTCGACACCTTTTCGATCGAGTGTAAAAATCCTTGTTGCTTTCCTACCGGAGCTTTGTTGTAGGCACACGGCAAACAAGCAGCAATGTAACGAGCTATGTACTTCCTCATTCGTGGAAACCAATATTTGCTACTCAGTGCTTTTAGCGTCTTTTCGACAGCGAAATGACCCATATTGTCATGATGGAACATAGTCACAATCCGCCTGCCTGCCTTTGGTATATACCATTTCGGACCATCTGAAGTTCGCCTATACAATTTGTTGTCCTTCAACACATAGTCCTTATGAACTTGCTTTTCGTCGTTGTTAGCCGGTTTCCTAGAAAGTGTCTCTAGCAACTCTTTGCATTGATCGTCGTTATTTTGTGCCGATAATACCCAGTCGTCCGTCGTGATGTCTACTTGAAGGACATTCACTTCTTGCTGCCCAGGTTGACTAACAGTATCTTCTACTGGATTTCGACTCAATGCGTCCACATGAGCCATCTTTGACCCTGCGCGATATTCAACCGTAAAATCAAACTCCTGAGTGATGAGCCACCATCTCCCAATTCTAGGGATTAAATCGCGTTTAGTCATAGCCGTTCTCAAGGCATTGCAATCAGTTATAACCTTGAATGACAGTCCAAGAAGGTAAACTCTAAATCTCTGAAGAGAATTTACCACAGCCAACGCTTCCAGTTCAAAGGAGTGGTACTTCTGCTCTTCTTTTGTCGTCTGTCGACTAAAATATAAGACGGGTTTCAAATTGCTATCATTTTGCCTTTGTAAAAGAATTCCACCAAGTCCGACTTTCGAAGCGTCAGTATGTACCTCTGTTTCTAACTTGGGATCGTATATAGCAAGCAAGGGCCGTTTGATCAAAACTCCTCTAAGTTTTTCAAAAGCAGCCTGCTCCGCTACACCCCATTTAAAGGCAACATCTTTCTTAGTTAGATAGGTTAAAGGGCGAGCAATTTGTGCAAAATCTTTGACATACTTCCGAAAGTAGCTACACAGCCCAATAAACTGACGAACTTGATGTACATTTTTGGGAACAGGAAACTTTTCCACTGCGACAATTTTCGTAGCACCGGGTCGTATGCCGGCAGCACTAATCTCGTGTCCCAAATAATCTATGTTTTCTTGGAAAAACTTACATTTTGACATGCGTAAAGTGACACCTGCTTCTCTAAAAGTTTTGAAAACATCACCAAGAGCTATTAAGCCAGACGAGACGTTAGGGGAGGGAACTAATATATCATCCAAGTATGCCAATGCCGTGGAAAATCTCATTGAACCCAAAATGTGGTTTATTGTCCTCTGGAATCTGGCTGGGGCACCAACCAACCCAAATGGCATCCTGAGATATTCGTACTGCCCATCTGGAGTCACGAAGGCTGTTTTATCTATTGATTCCTTGGCCATTGGTATTTGATGGTACCCACTTGTCATATCCAAAGTCGTAAAATAATTACATCCCTTCAAAACCTCCAGATGATCATCAACCCTTGGCAGCGGGTAGCCGTCCTTTATTGTTTTTGCGTTGAGGGCACGATACTCGACACACATTCTAGTTTCACCGTTATTTTTCTTAACTAGGACTATTGGACTCGAATATGGCGAGCTGGATTCCCGTATAATATTGGCTGAAAGCATTTCGTTCACTATTTGTCTTACATTCTCTCTTTCGCATATCGAGAGTCTGTAAGGTCTGTAGGTAACAGGTTTGTCATCCGACAGAGTAATTTTCATCTCTGCGTCATTAATAAAACCCAACTCATGTATATTTTCCGCAAAACAATCACGATATTTGTTTAAAAGCCGCAAAAGATTATTGATATCCGATTGAGATAAATTGGAAGAAACCCGACCATTCAAACTATTCAAAGTAAATTTTGGCAATTCACAAGTATCAACTTTATGACAGATACTTACATTTTCAGATGCGGGACTACATACAACACCTCTTGCCATCACCTGGCCTTGCGTGAAACATATTGACTTCCCTGAAAGATTGAGGATTGGGATCTGCGCTCCCTCTGCCGATATCACCGATATCACACACCTTGGAAGAATATATTCCCTGCCAGGCTCAGTACAATTTCGTAAATCGACGAACACGTCACCGTTGTGGTCATCTTTGGACAAAACGCTCACAAATCCAATGTGATTTGATGGAATTTCTGTCGTAACTTTTGTTGTTAATACTAATTTTTTTGATGGAAGTTCATCAAGTTCGGGTAGCTTTGAAAATTCACTGTTGAAAAGCCTCACAGTTCCTTTTCGTACTACAGTTACGGCGTCGTTTTTATTCAATACTGATCTGCCAATCAGGACCGGCATTGTTTGCAAATCATCCCGCACAACAAACACTGGTACTTCAGCTTCGAACAAATCTACTCTAAGATAAGTCTTGGCAGTACCCAGAACCTTGCAAACAGCACCTCCATAACCAGTCAGGTGAATATCACTTTCAGTCCAAGTCAGACCAGCTGATCTCGCATTGCTCTCGCGAATCAAAACCTCTTCGCAACCTGAGTCGATAAAACCTCGCAAACTCTGTCCATTAACGTTGCAGGTAACATAATAACCCTGGTTTCCTGATTTGTTAGGCTTGGTTTCGCAAATCAAGGCTTTGTGAAAGTTATTTGGTTTACTTTTGCGGCAGTTGGCGGCCAGATGTCCTAGCTGTTTGCAATATGCACATTGGGCCTTTGGTTTTGGACAATCTTTAAACATGTGGCCGTATTCCCTGCAATTGAAACATCTTGACCTTTTAACTTTCTGTCCAAGATCGGGTTTGTATGGATTTTGCCTAGGATTTTCCACGCGCTGTTCGTGTCTTCTAGGTTGTTCCAGATGTTCTTTAATGGGCACTGATGAACAAGTAGACAGGTATTCCTTGAAAAGTTGTTCGGGAGTAGAATATCTGCCCACCTTCGCTCCAGCTTGTATGGTTTTATCGGGAATGCCATCAATGATCATAGCTACTGCATTTTTACCCGATATTTCACATCGTCGAAGTAGTTGCATTTTATTGAAATAATACCCCGTCCATGATTCATCTCGCAATTTTTTGCGTTCAATCAGGTTCCTAATGGCAGTAGGAAAATCGTGATGGTCGGGAAAAGCCTGGGTGAGCAGACTCTTCCACTCACTCCAGGTATGCCTATAATCATCCAAACCGTTGTACCAAGTTTTTGCCAAGCCCTCTAGCCTGGTCTGCATATGGAAAATTTTCAAGTTGTCGTCCCAGTTGTTTATTTGACCCAGTTGATCAATTTTATCCAACCATTTAATGCAACTTATTTGTGACTCATCACTTGGGTTAAATTCCGGAATACAGTTTGGGTTGACAGTAACCTTGTTGCGATTATTGCCACTAGAATTATCCAATAATTGATTCACTAGATCCTCCAGATGTCTAATTCGCCTCTGCGAATCATCTTCCTCAACAACTGAACTACTACTTTTTGACGTAACGTTTACATCTGTAGCCTGTTCAATTTTATCGAGGTCTGGCTGTTTTCCACGCTGAATATTAGTAGTGACATGCTCTACAGGTTTATTACTTTCCAAAGTAGGTGTGAGACTTCGCGAATTTTGTACATGTACGACAACCCTTTCAACATTAGGCCGTTTTTGTGCGTTTCTACCCAAATTAATGTCTTTCGTACTCACGGTTTTTCTATATTTCCTGCTTTTTCTCTTATATCGTCCTATATTATCCTCACTCGAAGACGAGGAACTCGACGATGAATCACTCGAAGTACTTCTTTCTCTTTTATTTCTCCCCATTTTCAGTTATCGGCGAAACCAACAAAAACTTATGATAACTTCAACAAACAAAACAATTCAACCAAATAAAGAACAATAACTTATGACCAGTCTATTCGTAAGGAGTTTGAACAATCCTACCGCTGCACTATAAAGGTCGTTACCAATAGCACAATAATTAATTTAAATAACTGAATATATTCCCACTCGAAAAATCAAATACAATAATAATGCCGCCTCAAAAGTAACGACTCGACTACCTTTCCCTGGATTCCGCGCTATCTCGATCGTCCGATGTTTCGACGGTTGGGGTGACTCACACGTTTTTGTGCCGAGATATTTGTCACCATAACAACTCTTTATGATCCGGGATGTTTGGTTTGTCACACTCAATTACTAATCGATATTTTTCGCAATTTGGTTTTGACTTATATTAATACAATTAATAGAGGTTGAAAACAGGGGGGAGTAAGACAAAAATTCGGGTAGTTGTGGATTTTGGATATGTTATTTAAAATGGTTGTTTATTGAAGAATCCGAAGAGGCCACAAAAATTTTGGCTCCGCGGGCGCCGCCATTATAAAGAAACTACCATTTTTTGGCACTTTTCTCAGTTTATGGCCCATATCCCATATCTCATTCCCTGTGCGTTTTTTGTCATTTGATGTACTATAAAAAGTTGTAGAAGATAAAATTTACTACAAAATTTATACATATATTAAGTTTTTCTGTATGATCAATAATAACGTAGCTACGACGCGCCAAAAAATGACGACTTTATTGTATTTGGTAAAATTTCAAGTTTCTTTGAAATTCCCCCGACCTAATGTTTTCGAGTTGTTCTTTTAAATACTCCTGCAATGTGCCGGAATATATACTTCTCCTTCATGCAATTAGTGGGTGTGATACAACGTCCAACTTATTTAGCTTCGGAAAAAAAAAGTTTTGCCAGCTCTTTGAAAAATACCCACAATTGCTGGAAGTGGCTGAAGTATTTTGGAAGCCAAATGCAACTTCAAATGCGATCGCTGAAGCTGGAGAGAAGATTTTGGTAGCCCTCTATGGCGGGGATAACAATAGTATGACGATCAATATTCTCCCACACACTAAATTTTCAAGGAACAACACCAAGCTCAATTTGTCCAAGCTTCCACCAACATCAGACGCGGCAAAATTCCACTCCTTCAGAGCGTATCACCAGGTAAAAATCACACATTATTGTCTGCATGTCTAGCTTATACTTTTGATTTTAGGTGATGGCGTGGATGGGAACCTACAAAAATCCCATAAATTGGGGATGGAAGAGAGGCGACAGGTCGCTGGAGCCCATCGGAACGCAAAAAGATGCCGCTCCTTCTAGCATCCTCCAAAAAATGTCTTGCAAATGCATTAGTGGGTGCTTGGGAGCATGTGGATGTCGAAAATCGGGCATCAAGTGCTACATGAAAAAACATGAAATCTCACAAAATACAAAAATTTCGCAATTTTTTAGTTTGTCGTAGCTACGTTATTATTGATCATACAGAAAAACTTTATAAATAAATTTTGTAGTAAATTTTATCTTCTACAACTTTTTATACTACATCAAATGACAAAAAACGCACAGGGAATGAGATATGGGATATGGGCCATAAACTGAGAAAAGTGCCAAAAAATGGTAGTTTCTTTATAATGGCGGCGCCCGCGGAGCCAAAATTTTTGTGGCCTCTTCGGATTCTTCAATAAACAACCATTTTAAATAACATATCCAAAATCCACAACTACCCGAATTTGTGTCTTACTCTTTTCCCCTATTAATTGGATTATATAGGGATTTTCGATTACGGAGGTGATCACCGCAAATTGAGTATCTTCATTTCCAGTCACAGGTTTCCTTTTGATGGGTTTTTCATACTGAACACTTCCAGTTTCTCCAAATTGTGTTAACAGTCTCTCAAATACTGCCTTATTTGGATGGTTTCTGTTTGGAAATCTTTCAGAGTAAACTCTTGATGCTAAGAGGTAGTTTTGATGGCATTCTCCCAGTATAAAAATCATGTCGATCCGTTCTTCTTTTGGATAAATTAGCATTTTTTCTACAAAGATCACAAGCTATTGCTGGCACTAATAGAACGATCAGTAATTGAAAATATTAATTAATAACTGACAACTTTAAGGAAATAATAATAGAAGTTGTCAAAATACCATAGGTGAAATAATGTTCCTAACGAGGGTTCGGAGACGGCATCTCCATCTATTGGTGTTAATGAGAAACCTATTTTTTTTCTTTTTTTTCGCTTTACTTGAAAACGTGAGAAGTTAGCTGTAGGAACGTATAATAATAATTGATAGATAATTAAATTCTACATCTGTTGTTGACATAGAATACAGGGTATCCCATTTAAATTAAATAAGCCATTACCGTTTAAAGATATTGATTATTTAACCATAATTTTTAGACACTCGGTATAAGTTATTAAAAGTTTCATAAGTGTGACTTCAAACTTGATCAATTGGTATACTTGATTATTAATTTGGTTAAAAAAAGAAAACAACAGCTGAAATCAAGCATTAAAATGAATACTACATTTTCGCAAAATTGAAGATATTTCAAAAACCATAAGGTTTAGGTGTATTAAACCTCAATCAAACTTACCTTAATTTTGAGCATGCAAACTAAAAATGAAATGATATACAAGGTATTCCGTTTGAAAAAATACAACTTTGATACGTTTCGTGTTTTAGGGACACCCTGTATTACATGAAAATATTTTTAAAATGTAGCCCTAAAGGGTCCCTTTACATTCAGAAAAAAAATCTTTGAAATCAGATACTTTACCCATAATGTTTCGTGTCGAATGACGTGAATAACCCTGTATAACTAGGTGATGTTCTCCATCATCAACTTAGTTAGAACTGCATTGGTCCTGGGATTGGCGAAAAGGGTCTTTAAGGCCTACTCGCCGGGCAGTGGTTTGCCCTCCCACCAATACCAATACCCGCGATGAATTAAACTTTCGATGAAACAACCCAAGTTTCAGCTCACCACCACAGCTTGCTAATTTCTTCCCAATCTGCTTAGCCTATCCAGTCAGTCATCGATGTATGTGGAATGACTACCGGCTCCATCATAATTGAACTGCACATTTTATCCAAAGAAAAGAAAACCCAATAAAATAATCCCCAGAGTTAAATGAATCTACGGTTTATTATTAACAATCCAACAATATGTCAATTTTTTAAACTGGCTCATTCAACGGTTGAATTTTAGTTTTAACTGAACTCAGTTCGACTTGACTTGAGTCGCATTCAAAACAAAAGAAAACAGTAAAGAAGTTTACATGAAAATCAATTGAATTTCCCAAATAATAGCTCGACAACTGAGGGAATAATCGAGACCAAGAACTGTATTTATTATACACTATAATTGATACATGAAAAGTTATTAATTTGCCAATGATTGATATTTACTTTACTTAAGACTTTAAAATAGTCAATAATCAATCCCATTGTTCAACCAACGTTCATTAAACGTGCAACCTCACATAAAACAAGTGTCAATTCAATAAAAACGACATACCTTGACCGTTTTTCTTTTCACGTTTCACTCAATTTTTGGTTCAATAACTCCTCAACGTCCGGTAGTTGATCTCAACTGCGAAGTTGAGAGAGAAAATGAGGGAACACCATTCATAGGCGAGGTCAAGGGAGGAAAACACCCCCCACGAGGTACTGGCACATTAATGGAAAAAGATCATCTTTCTGGGTCTGAACACTTATAAACGTTGGGAAAAAGGCCCAACTCAAAACGGAAAAACTTGATTCACCTGAGAGATTGCTTCGGAGTACACTTGGTTTCTCTTTGAGTCTACCACATGGAAATGTGATTGTCGTTAATGATCACTGATCACAACCACGGTCAAATCAGAAAAGAAACGGATCTGAGCAAGCTGAGAAAGTTGACAACCATGATCAGTATACAATAGGTTATCTCACTTCTATGAAGGAACAGTCCTTCAGAAAAGAAACGGTTCTGAACAAGTTGAGAGAGAGTTGACAACCATGATCAGTATACAATAGGTTATCTCACTTCTATGGAGGAACAGCCCTCCATTCTCACTTCGCCTGAGGTATGAGACAGAGCGGGGAAAAATATGACGTCATCGGTGTCTAGCGTCTGCAGTAGACTGAATCCTTTCATTCGATTGTATCGGTCTGCATCGTATCGTGTCAAGTGTCATTCGCAAGGTTGGCAGAAGTACTGTTCAACAGAAGATCTACTGATTTCGCCCATGGGTTTCTGTTCTACTGATGTTGATAGGGATCATATTGCAACACTGGTCACAGATGACGTCATGATCGTAGAAGTGAGGCAACCTGTTATATACTGATCTTGAAAACTTACGACAATTCGTCACGGTTGCCAACACCAATACCGAAATACCCAAACATCTAGAACCAAGTAGTCAGAAGTCGGAACCACCAAATCCGCCCAACAAGAATACGACGATAGCAGTATGACAATTATCAAATAAAGGTAAACACCGAACAGTTGTGTTTTGAATTAGATATTGGAAAAGACGGTGACAGCGCTTTTGGCCCGTTATAGTAACTAGGCATAACAAGAAAAATACGCGTTTTTTCAACTACCTTATCAATAGAACGAGTATTTTTTTGCCACGAACATAATAAAGGTCGAGATGCCGTGACAATCGTAGGATAATATCACGGTTACCATGGTTACCCAGGCAAGCTACCCAGCCTCAAGGTTCTTATATAGAAACCTTGACCCAGCATGTAGTTTATCGTAAGCCAAGTACACACTCACCAGGTCCCGTATTTTCGTTTTCCAAATCCATGAGCACTTTCGAAGCGCCTGGCATTTGTGACGTAAATTTTCGTTTAGCACCTGACAGAACAACAGAAATGTGTTGTTCTGTCAGGTGACATGCCTGTCAAATGCCATGCGCTTTGAAAGCGCTAAGCGTTTTGGAGAACGAAGATACGGGCCCAGTTCATTTTTCACCACTATTTGTTCTCGTGACACCAAGGTATATTCCGCGGTGATATTTACCCTATGATACGTAATATTATTATCATCATTCGGAAATTGAATCATTTTCCTTTATTGAACATAAGCGAAAAATCGAATTTTGATTCATCGACAATAAATAATGGACCCGTCTCACGAGACGTGGCCTCTCGGTGACGTCATTGCCTTCAATTTCAGGTGAATTCGTTTCAACTGGATACATTACTAGAATGATAGAACAACAATAATTCAAATTCTCAAACACATAGAACAATAACACAAAACTCCATGGCACGCAAAATAAACGTTTATGTTGGCAATGCTTTGTCGGTCAAACAATGCAGGGAATGACGTCACCAACCCGTCGATGCGCTGGCCCCTTTACAATGTTTGAACTTGAATAACTTTAAAGTGGATAAAGCTAGAAGCCTGAAATGTTGAGAGTGTTTTAGTAAAAGCTTGAAATGTTTGGTAATCAACCAAGAAATATACACATACGTCATCAAGAGGAAGTGTCATCTCTCTTAGGATACTTCCATTTATAAGTCAGTGACGCGACTTTCGGTAATTGTTGTTGATTTAGTAAAACTATTCATAAATAAACTGGCAAAGTTGCGTGAAATTCTCATCATCGAATTTATCACAACCGGAAGCCGAAGGGTAAACATGCATCCTTTATTATTTGCGAACCGCTCTTCGTTATTGCCAAAGATTCACTCAAGAACTAGAAATATGGTAAAACACCATCACGGCTTCAAGTTTTGTGAAGAATTTTTTCACGGACCACTTTTCAATCGTACAGTTCATTCGTTGATGAGTCTGAATTGATCGACTATTGACAGAGATATTACTTTTCTCGCTTTCTGGATAGTCGGATAATAGCTTTTTTTTATCGGAACATGTATTATTGTGTCCGCAAAAACTCATAGTAGGTATTCAAAGTTTAGAAAATGTTCATTTTTTTTGTCTGTAGATTCGAAACGCCTCTATTGATTTTGTTAAAACCTGCATCCCTTCAGGCCTTTAGGTGTCTTATCTGTCAAAATGCACAGTGTTCGAAATCAGCTCCATTATCAACTAACATGTCCTTAAATCCCTGATATCATTGCCCGATTTTACCTGGAATAGATCGAATTTCACCCTAATACTGGGTTAAATTCGAATCCTAAGGTATGATCTGGTCTAATTTCAAAGACTTTTGTTTTTAAATGTCCCCACAGAAGAAAATTCAACGAGGTAACCTCGCTGGATATTCAATTTTACCTAGTCGTTCTATGCATCGATTTGAAACTGGGTGATCTTCACAAATCATCAATACATGCCTACACTCAAGTTTCTTGAAATAGACCACCGATCTTAACAACTGGATGAGCAAACGCCGCGCTCGAAATGGCTAAATTACGACTGAAAAACGTAAATAAACCCGAACATTTTCCGGCAAGTTGGATATTGCGCACTGCAGCAAAATAATGTCATGACGAGGTGTGGACAGGACCGAACTCATGATGGTCAGGTCACTGAATATCACAAACAAAAAAGGCACTCAAAAGTCAGTTCACAAATAGTCAAAAAGTCACACACAAACACTACGTCCAAAGCAAAATAATCCACACCACAAAACATTGAGTTCTATAATCACAACACAACAAAGCATAAAGCAATACGGCGTCGATCACGAATAAACGAAAACCGATGTAGTACGGGACTGGTTCAGTTGACCGCGAGTGTAAACATCTGGGTACCGATAGAACGGTCATACGAGAAAGATAAACGATCACCTCCATATAATTCTCTGTTTACTGTCTCTCTCTTTCTCTCGATATGATCGTTCTATCGGGCCCAGAATAGGCACCCTGGTCGGATCAATACATTGAATTCTACTACGCATGATCAACATTTCCAAACTCTACTGAAAAATGTCCGTGAATCAGACGCAGAAACTAATTTTTTCGCCCATGCCTTGCCACATTTGCTTCAGATGAGACATGCATTATGCTTATCCATGGGTTTAGATCAGTGAAATAGACATACACTTTGTAAACCACTGAGCAAGTATTATAGTATAATAAGCATTTGGTTTATTAATACCACCCATAATTGTCTTTAATATCATCAACATTTAAACAGTTTAAATTTAATTGTTCTGTGATTTTAAACCGATTCAAAATCTCAAAAGTTTGCGTTCTTATTGATCTACCCTGTATACTTACATAAACGATTTTAAACCTGAATGATCCGGAGTTATTTGTTGCAGAAGTATACCAAATACCATTTATGGATACAAAATATCAAGCCATTTTCAAAACACCTACTTAGAATATTTCAGACTTTTCACTCCCTGCATAATAGAATCTGGTTTTAGGTATACCACTGGTTGACGGTGCAACAGTTCGTCTTCCAGCCATAGTAGGCTTGTCTCGAGCTTTGGATCTGATCTTAACTGGTAGATCACTTAATGCTAAGGAAGCGTTTGAATGGGGTTTAGCTAACAGAATAGTTGCATGTGGAACAGGCAAGTATAAAAAGTGGATGTTATTCTGAGAAACTGCTCAAAATTACTTTATTCAACGTTTGTTATGGGAATGATGTGAAGGTATTCGCTATGTGCAGCTAGCGGTGAAAATTTGCAGTTTTGCGGCCTCGGCAATATTGCCAAGTTTCAATCTAATAACTATCAAAACTATTCTACTATACAAGGTGTCTGGAAAATACGTGTACAATATTTGATGGCAGAATCCTGCTGTCAAAATAGGTCGATTTAGGCCAACTTACCTATATCCAAAACTCATTCGTTAAGTCCACAGTGGGCGACAAAAGTTCAAAAAAAAAATTTTTTTCCTAGATTTTCCAAAAAACGTGCAAACCTATTTTGATAATTTTTGGGACCTAGTCTTAGACCATAAAATTACGTTCTTTGTTGGTATAGTGACCGGCTGTCATTGACCGGAAGTGTTATGAAAGTGACGTCATATGTAGTTGTTTTTTTTTGGCATTGACTTTTTGATAATTCAGATGTTTTTATCTAATAGTTTAATGTATTGGGGACTTTTTATCTTTCTTGAGAAATTTAGCTGGGAATAGTGTTTGTGCCAGAAAAAAAATCTTTTCAATTAGGTACACAGATATTCTATTATTGATTTATTTTTTTCTAGCATCACCACTTATCCCAGCAATTTTTTTCAAGAGTGGAAACACTTTACCACACACTTCGTTATCAGAACATCTGATTTATCAGAAACGATAATTCTACACCATTCAGGCAGTTTCAGCGAAGGTGGGGACTGTGGTATATGAAAAGAAGGCTTTCCACTATAAAAAAAATAGTGTTTTGGTTTTGGTCGTTGAACAACATTAATGTGGACGGGCAGTTTAAATATTCATCATAGAGACCCAGGGAAAAAATCTGTTTAGTGATGTGCCCTGGAGAAAATTCTGGAAATGTATTTCAAGCTTCTAGGATCGCTGCAAGGGGGCGTGACGGTACTGTGAAAACAGATAATCGATAAATTTTCGAAATTTTTCCGGGTGAACTACCAAATAAGAATATGGAAACAGATTTTGGACGATATTCTCTACAAAATTGCTAGTTGGATTTTTTTTTTAAGTTGTCAAATAAGGAAGCTGCAGGCCGTCAAACTTGATGTTACTAAATTGCCTATAACTTCGAAATTCCTTAACCTTTTCTGTTTTCACAGTGCCGTTACGCCCTCTTGCGGCGATCCTAGAAGCTTGAGATATATTTCCAGCATTTTCTCTTGGGCACATTACTGTAAAGATTTTTTTTCCTGAGTCTCTATGATGAATAGATTATGAGAACTGCCACCCTGTCGCTGAAAATGAATCACCCTGTACTATTGAAACATCATCATAAGCAGATGCTTATCGTTTATTAATACTACTCATTGTGCGCTTTGTTTAGTTAATGAAAATGAACGTAGAAATCTTCTCTGGTACGTCTAAGCTAACTTTACACTCCAAGCTTGAATATCAACCGTGTTTTTGTTCACTAAGGCCCGGTATCTTCATGTCGGGATAAATAAGACATATTATTATCTAACAGATAACCATCTCATGGTTAATTTTATCCGATACCCGTATCTCCCAGATATTCCATGATCGTATTTTCCCGACATTTTAACTGTCAGATACCTAAACGATAGGCAATCCTTTAAATACAGCCCAAATTCAATGTTGCCAACATAATAATAACAAAGAGTGAGATAGAGCAATATGCAGTGGTGTTATTCAAAGAAAGACGGGAGAAATCTGGTATGCCATTATCCGTTTGTCTTAGTAGGTGACGCGGGTGACAGTTGACACCGCTAACGTTGACAATCCGATGTATGATTTATGTAAGGTTTACCTTGAACTTCGAAGTGGAACTGTCAAATTTCCGCTTGGCACACGGAAATCATATGATACCATCCACATTGAATCTGTGCTCTAGATCAATCTTACGCCAATTCAATGAGGATGGAATCATTTGATTCCTATTTGGCAAGCGGAAATTTTACAGTTCCACTTCGAAGTGAAATTCAATGTTAACCAGGATTATTATTATTTTTTATGAATTATGATCAGTATATTGTTGATTCAGTTGGCTTTAATACTTCAAGCTTCAAGCCATCTTTAAGCTTCAAGTTCAAGTTCAAGTGTTATTCAGGATATTCTCTTATGGATTGATATTTATTTATTCAACAAAATCTATCAGCTCCGCATCTGGATAATTGAATAAATCCAGTTCTCCCAACTCTAAATCATTCTCTATTCGAAAAAAATAATAAAAATACTACTTACATAATATACCTAATAATAAAATAATGATGGCAATATTGATAATAATAATTGAAGACACGAGTGTATGAAGGTGTCATTTAACATTTAACATTTTTTTGAAAATTCGTTTTTACGTTCACAATACTTTAAATATGCTATATTTTCATGTGATAAGTCAAATACACCTGAATATCGCTTAGTTTTTCTGATATGAAGATGATATAGAGGATAGAGGTGTTATAAGTATAGTCAATAATTTGTTACCAATTAAAATGGTTAAAGGTGTTATGTAACATTTTAACAGATTTTTCCCAGTTGATAAAAGCATCATGTTTTGAATGTAAAACATGTGTTATCATGAGATGATATGAAACTATATCTGATCAATCAATCAATCAATTCTTTATTGTTCATAAAAAAATACATTTTCATAACAATTGAGTTCGCCCTGGTTGAAAATAACATATTGAATGAAAAGAAAACAAATATTTTATTAAACAGCAGACATTTCGAAAAAATTACAATAAAGTACATACATAGCTAACTAAAAAAAATTGCAAGTAGATCATTCATTTCTAAGAAAGGAACGTAATCTCAATATATTAACTAACGAGTGACATATTTCTGTAGCCAGATAGAGGGATAGGGTATTCAAGTTACTTGAAAATAAAACAGGATCGGCCAAATTTGGAGGTCGCAGACTTTTATACAAAGGGCAATCAAACATGATATGAGTTAGAGTTTCAGGCTCAAGCATGTTACAAACCGAACAAATTTCGTCCTGGTTTATCTTATACGAAATGCCTCGGAAATAGAATTTACAATGAAATTTTGAGCACATGTGAAGTTGGGCGAGAAATCGTAAAACATAGAAAGGGCAATCAAAAGAAAGATAGTTAGCAGCGTCGGCGGAGAAACTGAGGCTACTGTAGAAATGAGTAAAATTTTGCATTTGCTATTGAACAATCCGACAAAAAGCACCGATCACGATAACGAAGTAAAATAGTTTCACAATTTATTTTCAGAGTTTGCGCGTTCAATGACCATAACTCAGAAAGGTCAGATTTGTCGAACCAATCCTTCAAGAAGGACAACCAGTTATATTTTGACGACGAGTTAGCATTGAGAAGGTCGATTTGACGATTAAGACAGATCTTAGGTAGTCTAGTGTTCTCCATGAGCAAAACCTTTAATAAAAACTTTATAGTTACCTTTAAAACAAAATATGACAAATGGGCACATCCTACCTCCAATCTTACCAGAGGAGAGGCAGTGTTTCGGGAGAGGTGGAGTAAATTTTTGTAGAAGAAGAGTTGTATTCTTTCCAGACTGTCTGTATATCTTGGACCCCATACAGGAAGACAGTTCGTGAATATGTTCAAAATCGTACTTTCAAAAAGCTTTTTACTACTTACAAATGACCCTGTATTTAACTTCGCGGTCAGGTTCATTAATGACCCTGACGCTTGCTTGGCGATGAAACTATATCTGATATTTGCGCAGATTTTCAGTTTTTCTAGATACTTCAATCACCTAAGTATCAATAGAATTATCCAGATATAGTTCACTCATTCACATTGACAAAAAAGTTCCAATCGAAAACCTTAGAATCAGTTTTAGTTTTACTCAAAATAATAAAAATGCTACATGACACCTGCATGGACTTGTGTCTTCAGTCATTACTTTATTGAGACTCAAATAATTTCAAATACATAGCTATCTACCTATATGCAAGATGTAATACAGCATACATTCCCTCCAATATGTGTTTATTCAAAAAGAATGTGGTGATAACAGTGGTGAAACAAAAGTTCGCTTGTAAATTCTGATCAAAAACATAAAAAATAACACTATACACAGGGTGAGATCATAAATTACGATGAACTCCATTCATTTGCTCATGATCCCCAAACTTATTCCGCAGATAAAAACGTTATTCCTAGGTCTGTGTGACAAAGAAGCAATCCGAAAGATAGAGACTATTCATCTAATAGATAACTGTATTGTAGGCTGAAAATAACGTAATTTTCGTTACCTTGAGGATAAATGTTATCTTACGGATAAATTTCGTTTATCTTCAGGTGAAGATACCGGGCCTAAATGGTAGTGTCAAGGTATTGACTCTTGATTTATCATTTGATCATGTATGAAAACAGGCACTAGGATTGCCGCCTGCTGACACAGGATGTCACTGTTCGGACCTTGCATTTAGCTTATATTAAAATGTTGTAAGATATATTCGATTCTTATTGTAAATCATCTAAATAGATCATAGAGATTTAGCATGATTTTAAAACAAACAAGATATGATCACGTGCATCTTCCGCTGACGTCATCGCGTGCCCCAGCTCCAATATAATTGACGAAATAGAGAGGACTCGTACCCAAAAATTAAGGTCATTGAATTTGTATTATATGTGAATTTTACCGATTTTGTGAATTTAAAATCTGCAATACCCAATCACTAAACATAAGTCAAATTTAAAATATTTGATAAAGAAAGATAATGTGCGCGTTATACATCATCTTTCTTTATCAAATATTTTAAATTTGACTCCTATAAAAATAATTGTTACTTATTTTCTTTGACACTGGCGTCATTTATTTTGACCACGAGGGTACGTGAAAAAATACTCAAAGATGTGACTTTGGAGATACATGATCGTTCAAATTAAATAGAATTTTGTTGACTTTAGGAGTCGGCAGAATATTAAGTATTATTTGAAAGATAAGAAGATAGTAAGTAGTTAATATTTCAAAAACGCTTTAAGTAGAATCCAAAAATGTAATAAAATATATGGTTTTTCATTTGAAACAAGCGGGTTGACAGCTACTTCTGGTATAACCGGAAGTCGCGCACGTCACTATTATTTCCTTTGAAGAGAGCATCTTCGATAATCTCTTCATACAAATTTTCTGAATCCCAACCGCTTTATTTCCCGAGATATTCTAAGAGCGTTTTTCCACCGCCACCGTCACCGTCACGGCTACGAGAACGAGATTTTTTGAACCGAACTTGACGTCTCGTCGACGGCGATCGTTTGTCCACCACGAATGAATTTGGGATCTGGTGGTTCAGTTTCACCATTTCGTTGATGAGTTCAGTGATTCAGTTTGATTCTGCGGTCGTATGTAAACGCATTTCCGTGAAGATTTACGTTTAAAATATGGCTAGAGGTTATCTTTGGACACCTCCCACCAATATTCTTTGCCTTATATGACCTCTTTAATGAATAAATCTCGTATTTGATTTTTTTGCCATTTTTATTACAATGGAAACAATTATAACAACAAACAACACCACGAACGACGCAGAATGCAGTACGTGCAAAATCGAATGTTTACTCTATTGCCAACATATCGGCCCGTCAAAATCTCGGGACGGTCACGCCGAACTACTCAAAAAACCGGCGGCCGGGATGACGGGCCTGCAGTGGACACGCGGTCTAAAGTAATGCATGTATCGCTACTTTGGTGCCGTCATCTCGTTCTCATTGCCGTGACGGTGGCGGTAGAAAAACGCCCTAATAGGCCACTTACCTTGGCGCACCCTTCGACCGTTTCAGAAATATTCATATTTGATATTTATACATATATAATTTTCAATAATATCACATCAAGAAATAAATAATATCAGAAACAACAAAAAGACGTTCTACCTGGCCTCCATTTTCTTCATCACATCTTATAAGCATAAACATATTATGTTCTTCGAAGTTTATTTAATAGTAGGAGAGCCAGTGAAATTTTTCAGTGATGATTTAGTTAAGGACTCTTTTTTCAAAGAATGTTTAACGGACCCTAATTGATGGTGATCCGAGAGGGTCCCCTGATCGCAGGTCCTAGGGGGGCCGCCCCCAATATGTAAAAAAAAAAGATTTTTCTATTATTATTCAGTTAAGGCCAAGTTCTCCGGCAGTATTTCTTTGATATACCAAAATCATCCAAACAAAGTGGCAGATCGATTGGCCAGTTCCTTCAGGGTGGCGGATGACCCTCAATATGTCTCCTTAACCAAATCACAAAAAAAATGTGATTGGCTCTCAGACCATAATACATCTGTTATGAATGCTGTTTTTATTTATTCAAATTATCTTTTTCATTCAGTATGAAATCTTCAAAATAATTGAGGTTTTCAATGAGGTGTCTGTATACCCGGTTTTTTATAATGCCAAACAAACGAATCCATTGATGTCAAAGCGGAGCTGTTCACAGGCCATTTGATTGGCGCAATTATTCTTCCGATCCATTCTTGAAACCTTTTGGATATTTTGATTTTCTTGATTCGTCTTCATATTTACTGACTATTACCCACACTTTTTGTCTATCGATCAAAATAAAGCGGGGGGAAGATCCATTGTTTTTTTAAACAACCGGAGATTTGTCCCGTTTTGCGTGACCGATTTTAACGAACTTGAGCTCATAAGAAAGAGCATAATCTGCACCACAAAATGCTTGTTTGCTTTTGAATTTGTGACTTCCGCCGTCGCCGCTAGATGCCGTTAGATGGAAGCATATTTTTGAGTTCTACATTCAAATGTGATGGTATATTAATTTTTATATTTATTAAAAGAGAATACATTTTTCCATGGAAAAATTGAAAAAAAAATTCATTGTTGTTTTTTTTAATTTTTTAATAGAAAAATGTGTCTCCTATTAAAATATATAAAAATAAATATACCATTTCTTTTGTTTTTTTTTGGAAAAACCCAAAAATATGCTACCATTTCAGTTTACGCCATCAAGTGGCAACGGCGAAGGTCACAGATTCAAAAGCAAATAAGCATTTTGTAGTGCAGATTATGCTCTTTCATATGAACTCAAGTCCATTAAAAACGGTCAAGCAAAACGGGAGAAATCTCCGTTTGTTCAAAAACACAATGGATAACTTCCCCCCCGCTTTACTTTGATAGATAGAAAAAAAAACGTTTACTACAAAAAGTGTAGGTAAATAGTCAGTAAATATGAAAATGGTAATATCGATATTATATCCATTGGGCAAATTCTACACCTAAAAATCCAATTTTTCTACTGGGTGTTAGTTTTAAACGAAAAGGTAATTTATTATTATCATTATAAAATATTTTCCTGGTTTTTCTCTTGGTCGTTTTAGTAATAACCGCATGCCTCTACAATGAATAGTTTCCGGGATATGACCGCTCGCTATACTTAACTGATCACCCTGTACATTTGTGATTTTCTTTAATTATTTATATGTCGTGAGATCATCGGTTTAGCGAGAATACAAAAAAAAAATTATTTTGGTGTCAAAAAAAAGAGTGAGTTTGACAACAAATTGAAACATTTTATTAGAGAAAGTTGTTTAGAATCCACAACGGACTCCACTTGGTGGTTTTGTAGCAAATCAGATAAAAAAAAATAAAACTCATATCTTACCATTTTCATTTGAAGGAAACCCCGAGGAAAATTTAAATTTAATTTTAAAGTTAACTTTATTCAACTGAACTACATACATGGACCGATAGAACGGTCAAATCGGGAGAAGTAAACGGAGAAGTATATGGAGGTGATCGGTCCCAGAATGGGCACCCTGGTCTGTCTCTTTTTTTCATAGTTGATACTATTTTTTTTCAAAAACATTATTTTCAAGAATCAAAAGAAAATCTTTAAAAAAATTGTTAGTCATAGCATCGTTAATTACGTTATTATTTTTCTGATTGCCAGAAAATGTGAGGAAGATGTTAGAAGAAAGACCAGATGGTATTTTTTGATTTATATCCCTTGACTGTTTTATTTTGTAAGAAATTCGACTGATTGAACTTCAAACCTACGTAGTTTAGTTGAATAAAGTTAATTTCAAGATAGAATCATCATTTTCGATATTGTTTTTATTGGAATGAGTAAAATACAATATGTGTGAGTTTATTTTTTTTTGTACAACCTACACGTAAAGTCCACTTTTCAATGCATGCAAAGCAGGCGGAAAGTCGCTGATTTTGGCAGCCGGGCCTAAAAGTACATTCGCGCCCGCGGGCGCAAAAGTAGGTCGCTTAGCAACGGTTCCTTGAATCCCAACGCCATAGTATAATAAACAACAAGTAGCGACAGCTCCATATACCTATACGTGATCAAATTCGTGCTGTCTCAATGACAGAAATTCGCCTCATTTATACACTGCTAACATTATGAAATGCAAAATAAAACCCTACTGTAGCCAATTCCATGACTTCAATGATACTGATACATAGGTGAATTATCAATCAAGTGATACAATACGATTACCCAATATGTAGTATGTCTAAAGATTTATGCGAAGTATTAAAGTCTTGATTTAGAAAACAGTTTTAGATTCCAAAATGTTAGCAGGGTATAAATGAGGCGAATTTCTGTCATTGAGACAGAACAAAATTTGACCACAGATATATGGAGCTGTCGCTACTTGTTGTTTATTATACTATGCCAACGCCTCTGAATCTAATAACCACGTGACAGTATAGCATACTAAAAAGAACTAATCACGTGACAATCTGGGTGACAATGGATCCGCACCACAAAAGAATACGGGAACACACCTATTGTAACCATGATTGACAGTTGTCAGTTATCTGACTTGTCAGCAGTGTAGTGCAGTGTATCGATTATTTATTTTTGATTTTCATAATAATTATTCTTTTTGAAATGATTACAAACTGGTTTTACAAAAAGCACTGTTTGCACCACTGACGAAAGATGATTATGACTCGGCTAATATCTGCCCTCGCTTTGCTCGTGCTGCTACTTAATTATACCCTCGTCAAAATCATCTAGTTTCCGCCCTTGATACAAAATGTACTATTATATTCGATTTGCTACAAAATCGGCATGTGGAATCCTGAGTGAATTCTAGATCTCTTTTTCCAATACATTTTTTTGGTATCTTGTCCTTTTGACACCAAAATTAACTTTTTTTTTAATTCTCGGTGAACCGATGATCTCATAGCATGTGTCAAAATTGTTTTTTTGGTTGAGAACATGCACAAACTATCTCCGAAGAAAAAAAATATATAAATAATAAAAAAAATCCCATATGTACCGAATTTTATGGCAAACACTTTAAATCATTGAAATCAGAATAAAATAGGCTACCTAACGCTTTGTCAATATACAAGGTGTAGGTACCATTAAAAAAAAAGGAACTTTTGTTAGCATCTTTTACAAAACGACATTCTAGTTATTTTTTCTTATGAAAAAAAAACTTTGTAAGGGACACTACAATTTGTTTTTTGGTTCGTCATTCTATCTTTTAAAATAAAAAAAGTTACATCAAATCGAAATGGTATCAAAATAAAATGACCACACTACATACAACTCTAAATGATTTATTTCAGGATTAGGCCAAGCTCTGCAATTAGCCCAATGTCTAACGAAATTTCCTCAAGATTGTCTTAAAGCCGACAGAGAATCAACGTACAATGCAGCATTTAATCAGGTCTTCAATGAACTTCTGGAACATGAAAAGAAAAATGCTGGTAATATTAGTTTGAAAAGTATTGTTGAGGGTGCAAGAAAGTTCTTCAGTGGAGTGGGAAGACATGGAAAGGCATATAATTTAACTGAGAAACAAAGTTTTGAATGGGAAAGAGATTTCACGAATACAGCAAAAAGTAAATTATGAGAGTGGTCTAGTCTATTAAAAATTAGAAAATGTTTGTTAATAAAATCAAATAAAGATAGCAGTAGAACTTCATTTCGGCACTACTGAAACAGGTAGGTATTACTAATAAGTATATTTTACAGGAGTTACGAAAAATGTTTTTTTTGCATGGGCTACTTTTTGACTGATTGGTTTATGTGGATTGGACGTTGCTATAGGTTTTAATAATAAAATCTCAGTCTATATCATTGACTTTAAATACTATAGACTGGGCATCCCATTCATAAAATGGTATTAGTCTTGACGCCAACATCACAATAAGTGCGAAAGAGACAACACTATGAGTGGAAAGAGATAAAACGAGGAATCCGAACCCATCGGGCAACACCGCATGAGAACATGTGATTCTTATAATACGTACGTCCGAACTCGATTTGCATCTGGAACAGCGGCGGCACATTTCGAGTCTCAACCTCAACCGTTTTGTATGAAAAATATAAATGAATATTAATTTGGGTAGGTACCTATGTCGTTATTGTTATATGACAGTATATCACATTTTTGACTTTCTGAATCAATAAAAATTGAAATTTTCATAACATTAAAAATTGAATCTCCTGCTGTTCTTCCGACAAAAATGAATTACGGTTCCGAATAAAATGACAACCAAAATACAAAATATATTTCGTCTTTCTTACATATCTCTAAGGCCATTTTACTCAATTTGCCATATGATTTTTGTTTTTGGAGACGGGAAACTGTATGGTCTGCCGGTGAGTCATGATTGGCAAGCTTCCCGGTTTTAAATATTTGATTCCATCAATTTCACGTAAATAGTCTTGTGGGTTAAAATGGGCCGAACACAAAAAGGGAGGTTTGATTCGAAGTCGGTCCTCGTCAATCCTCACCAAAGAACACCAAATATTTCGCAGCTCTTCATTTTTTGGAAATCTAAAATTGGATAACAAGAAAAAAATATAAAAAATAAGAAACAGCAACGTTTTACTTTTCTTGTTTCTAATACATAAGTATATGTACAGGCGAAAAGTATTATAAATAAATGGCCGAAAAACTATTTTTAACTATACCAAAATCTCGACCAAAATGATTATCAGTGCTGGAAAGTGAGTGGAGATAAATTCAAAGAAATATGGTGCAGAAGTCATACTAAACAAAGACCGCAAATATTGGTATACCTGCCAATTGAAGCAGGTAAGCAATATTGTTTATTGGTCTATTCTTCTTTAAATTAATGTCTAGACATAAATTTAATTTTGTATGTTTAGACATAAATTTGGCCCAAAAACATTTATGTCTAGATATACATTCAAAGAAGTATGGGCAAATAAACAATACATAATGCGTAGGTACCCTGCTTCAATTTGCAAGTACCAATATTTGCAGTTTCTATTCACTTTTCGCATTCTCCAGAAAATTAAACATTTTATATATATCCTATACCTACCTTAAAAATAAAATTGCCATTTTTTCTGGCACGTTTGATGTAAAGGTTTATTCGGAAGCCTTGGGAACAGGGTAAATATCTATTTTCAACCATTGAACTTTAATTTAAAACTTTTTTCCAAACGTCAAATTAAAAAGTGAATTGCGGGGTCCATTTAGCTGTGCCCTATACAAGGTTTTTTTATATATTAATTTAGACCCCCTTTATCTTTTTTATTTGACGTTTCTGACAAAAATGTCCCTTCATAAAAGTCTATTGATTGGTTTCGAGCAAATTGTTGGAAAAACTTTATTTCGCTTTAACAGGAAGAAAGACTGGGCGTCGTCAAAATTTTTAATGCCAATTGAAAGGTACAGGCAAAGAGGGCGATATGTCAAAAAGTTAATTTCGAGATAAACGCGAGGTTTTAAGAGCTCTAAAAAGTGATTATGATAATTTTAATTGTAAAAGTAAGCATTCTTACTGAAGACTTCAACCTTATTGTAATAAAAAAAAACGAAAATAAGACAGTTGAGGAAGTATCCAATAAATAATTCATCTTCACTGTGTATGAAATAATCGAGGAAATAATGGAATAGGTATTCAAGTAATATGAATATCCTTTCTTATTTGAGAACAATCGGTTCCTATTGCCTAAAACACTACCATTCAGGCTTTTTTTCCAAATCAGTTTCATTTTTTCGTTGTTACCTATTCACGAATAAAAACAAACATTTAAACTTCCTGAAGATTGAAAAATCCTCATTTTCATGAAATATATGATGATGCCTACACTCTACACCACTGGATCCCTCTCCAGTCAATGCTCAATGCAAATTTGACACTTACCTGTGAATGGTGATTTCTGGATCCGAATGGTCCAGTTTTTGACACAGCAAGCACAATCTTACCATTTTTCACAAATAAAGTCACAATACAACACTTCACAAGCACGAAAGTAGAAGTTTTCAAGTTGAAACCCCATGGCATCACCGCACAACCTTCAAAATCGAAACCAGCTGTTTGAAGGCAGCGTTGCCGTGTACTAGGACTAATATTTACTATGTATCGCCTGTATCCAATGCACAAAAAAACATTATTTAATGAATGTTAGTAATTGAGCTTTGAGTAGCACAAAAATGTTTTACATTATTTATGATATGAAATAATATCATCATTAGACACTATCACCGTTGTTCAACATTGAGTTGATTCACACGAAATCATGGTTGTAAATGTGTCTGATTATGCGATAATCTAGAATAGTGAACCTTGATGCACCTTCTTGAAAAATGAACAATACTCAATCCTCCTTAATTTTCATTGTATCATGTCTTATCAATCAATTTCGTACACAGAGGAATTTTCATTGATGAAGATTTGCCCAAATCGGCAACCGCGTCCAAAGCAGGTCAGTTATCGGCGACGCAGATAGATATAGCTCGACAAGGATAGCGATACAGTGAATTTCTCAAGACATACGTCCAAAATTGGATGATGGTGCCATTATTTTTGAAGGTTTCCTTCTCTAAAGCCTTATAAAACTCAATGGTCTATATCAACCTATCATTGTTTTATGCATAGCAATTATTTTGACTGTGTGGCAATACATATTTCAATTATGAAAAAAAAAATTATTCTCTGCAAATAAGAGAACAGTTCACCATCTGAGGCAAAACTCAATAACTTTTCTATGACAAAGTAACTGTAAATACTGACTGTATTGTATCCCCCTTTTTTTTTTTGGTAAAATATAAGGTGTCTGTAAAAGGTCCTTACAAAATCTTACCTCATTTCTCTGAGGTCAAAATAAATCGACTTAAAGCAACTTACCTCACTCCGAAATGGCTCCGTTTTCTAGATACAGGGTGGTAAATTTAAAAAATAAAATCGATTTTTTATTTGTGTGACGATTATTTAACGTATTGCTTTGAAAATTTGTACCCGGTGGTTTTTTGGGGTGCGAAACCTGAATATGAACACCTTCTCATTGTGGTCGTTAGAGGACGCTACAGACTGCACTTCTGATGGTTTAAAATGGCCACTTTTTTACCAGTTGAGCTTTTATTTTTTTTGTCAAGGAAATTATTCTTTACGTATGTTTTTTGTTATTTTGTTTGTTTCTACTAAATCAATGGTGAAACACGGAGGCGGCTGGGTCATGGTTTGGGGTTGCATGTCAGTTTGGCACCAGACCACTGTTGGTTGTTGATGGCATTCTCTGGATCGGTTTGGATACTCGGACATCTTGCAGTAGGATCTTTTAATAAAGACAACGATCCAGAAGACAAATCAAGAATGGTCAGGGACTGATTTCAAGAGGAACAAGTCAGTGTTATGGATTTTTTTTCTACACAAAGGTCTGATTTAAATATTATTAAAGATTCTGAGTAGCACTCGGACCGTGAAGTCACGAAACATCAAATAGGTACATAATAGGCAGGATTTGATAAAAATCTTGAACGAAGCTTGGAAAATATTTCACCTGATTTTATGAAAAAGTTTTTGGAGTCAATACCTAAATAACTTCTAGAAGTTAGTAAGTATAATGGCTTTTCCACACATTCACCCAGTAAAGTTGTAGTCGGCTTATAGGGGTCGGCAAAAAAAAATCCAAACAGAATGATATTTTGAGAGATGCTTGCTGCCTCCTGAGCATCCAACCAAAAGATCTGACTCGAACTCCTGGTACGTTTTGCGCTGAAGAGGTGGTTTTCTAAAAATCTATTTAGAGCAAGATGACCTGAATAAAAGTTATAAGGGACCAAGAACTGAACAAGACTGTGCAATATAAAAAAAATTTACAGCTCTAACACTTGAAGAGTTACAGCGCAATGACAGAATTCGGATGGCAACCGGGGTGGTTTCAAAACACTTTTTTTAGAGATCATGGCAGAAGTTATGAGGAAAAGTTGTTCAGACTTTCATTCTCTGAAACTTTCTTGAAGGTAATTTTGTTTGTAAACAAAATTTTTAAAACCACTCCTTTTAATGTGTTATGTATCAAAAAAATGTTTAGGAAACCATTTCTTCAGCGCAAAATGTACCAGGAGTTCGAGTCAGATGTTTTGGTTGGATACACCGGAGGCAGTCCCCAAGCAAACCCGAAAATATCATTCTGTTTGGATTTTTTTTTTAACCAAAAAGTTTACTGGGCTACATTACAGTGACTATATACAAGACAGTGGCGACAAGGCCCCACACACGGAGCGACATTTTGAGCGACACTGTCCGCTGCATACCAAGGACAGTGTCTGTCTAATTTTGCATACTTCGACCGCCCGTTAGTGCGGAACGACGGACCCGGTCGGTGAAATACGTCGTCGGTGAAAGACCTTGTCACAACACTACAGTCAAATTTTCATCAACAACTAACGTAAAGACCAAGCCGTTACGCTCGTTGTTTGATCGAGATTCAAATTTTGTTCATGTGGGTCTCTATTAAGGGGTTGTGTCCGACAAGGCACCACACACGGAGCGACATTTCTAGCGACACTGTCCGCTGCATACCAAGGACAGTGTCTGTCTAATTTTGCAAACTTCGACCGCCCGTTAGTGCGGAACGACGGACCCGGTCGGTGAAATACGTCGTCGGTGAAAGACCTTGTCACAACACTCTACTGTCAAATTTTCATCAACAACTAACGTAAAGACCAAGCCGTTACGCTCGTTGTTTGATCGAGATTCAAATTTTGTTCATGTGGGTCTCTATTAAGGGGTTGTGTCCGTGCAAGAACAGATCGTTTGATAAATCGCGGACCAGGTATGTCCGTGTGTGGACACGTCACATCTCACGTCAAAAAATAATGAAGGCCAAAAATTGCCGACGGGGTCCACCATTGTCGCCACTGTCTTGTATATACTCACTGTAGGCTACATTATTAATTTAGAAAAAAAAACAATGGATATTTTCGAAAAAAGAATGATTTCGTTTAAAGTTTCTCAATTTTTGTCCACTCGTTTTAATTAATTTATTTTTCTTATTGTTCAATGAACATAGTATGTTTCAGCTAATTTAGCAGTATTATATTCTTAGTTTCATTGTTAGAACATAACAAAAAAATATACTTATAAAAAATAATGGAAAAAAAAATACCGCTACATAAAAAAGTTTCTTCACTTTTGTCCAACAGTGTAGATTGTTTATTACATTGTCAGTTGTGAACTATTTAATTTTTGCAAAATGTTTCGACGTCATATTCTCACAAACCTTTGATGATAGGTGTATGATATTGTCACGATAGGCGTAAGATTGGGGCTCCGACTGGACCCTCACCTATTGGGCTCAAGGGTTCGCCAACTATAGCCTACAACACACACAGTAGGATCACTATGTTGGAACGTCCGTGTCTCGACAGAAGACTCGCTGCGTGGGCAAAGGTGTAGTGTAAATTCAAGAAGTCTTGTTCACTGCTCGTTGATGGAGAGAGGACTTGACACTGCACCTCCAACCCCTTGACAAGCGTTGTGCGGTTGTACTTATACTCCATAAGGTGCTGAGTTAGCATGACCTTGCTCGTCGGTCATGTGAATGAGTTGATTTATTCGATGTTTCTCTCATCCGTTTGTATTCCCATGACAATATGCTTTATAAAATCTACTTAGAGTTTTAAGTAGAATCAAGATATCCAATAACATACAGGACGAAAGAAATATCAATATACAGGGCATTTCATTCAAAAAAGTATAAGTCAAGTTAATATCTCGCAAACTCGTTGGGATTTTGTTTCATTTTTCGAACAAGAAAAAACTTTTTTGATAACTAGGGGAAGAGTAGGGAGACTTGATCCCATTTTTTGTTTTTTTTGTACCTATAATGATGTCTAGAAATGAGTAGTCGAATTTCTTTTGGTATCAATGTGATCTCCAATTCATGGAGCAAATACTGAGTAATCCAAAATTAAAAGAAAAAAATATTTTTTCCAGTCGAAGCCAGCACACATGATTACCCTAATCATATCTCGCTTTTACAATGCTCTATTGTAAACTAATTTTTGCAACGGAAGATTGTTGTACCTTAAAAAATGCAATACTAAAAATAAACATCGTTTTAATGAACGGATCACATGTTTTTTGAAGTAGGAAGTCACAAAAGAAACATATCTAGAAATCAAAAACAAATTTAACCAATGGTAATATTATTCGGAAACTTATTCTAAAGTGGAACGTTTTAACGTTTTATTTCTGGTTTTGGCAAAATTTTTGTTACATACTCCTCTGACAAAAGTCCCTTATCTTTAATTATGAGAAAATCTAAGTCAATTTTTTTTCTCTCTTTTATTTTTTTTTGCTTTTGAAGCTAAGTTTAACAATAATTTCGACTGAAGTGACAAATTCGATGTGCCAGGAAGTACTCTCGGTGTTCCTCCTTTCTTTGGCTTATAATTTCTAGGCATCAATAATGAAACAAAATCGTAGCACTCAACATAAATCGCAAAAATAATAGTGAGGGAGACTTGATACCGGGATAATGTCTCACTCTCTCAACAGTGATCAACTATCCCCGCCATGCATTTGATTTTAATATCCTCAGTACTATAGTTATTTACCTAACAAGTGCGGAAAGTGGTACTTTTCCGCACGCGACGGCAGTTGCACGAACGACGCGGAGCGGAGTTCGGGCAAGCCGTTAAGGGCGGAAAAGACATTTTTCGCAAGAGTTAGGTACAATGTTTTTCCTACGAGTGGTTTTGTCCATCTTATTTATAAAAAAAATATGTTTTTGATACGCAAAGATTTTCTAATAATACCTCAAAATGCCACATAAGGTAGAATATAACATAAATCACTTAATTAAGTCCTGAACATGTTTATTTTTGACAATACAAAAATCGTGCGAAAAAGTAACTTTTTAGCACTAGTGCGGAAAAGTACAACTTGCAAAACGAAAAATCTTGCCGAAAAGTAACTTTTCCGCACGCTCGTAGGAAATAGCTATTTACCTAACAAGTGCGGAAAATTAGTTTTTCCGCACGAGTCTGCCGTTCACCGACCGACGCGTAGCGGAGTTCGGTGAAGCAGCCGAGGGCGGAATAGCTATTTACCTAACAAGTGCGGAACATAAGTTTTTTTTACCTAACAAGTGCGGAAAATTAGTTTTTCCGCACGAGTCTGCCGTTCACCGACCGACGCGTAGCGGAGTTCGGTGAAGCAGCCGAGGGCGGAAAAACATTTTCCGCAAGTGTTAGGTACAATAGTTTTTCTACAGACGTGCGGAAATAAGGATATAATTCGTAATTTGAAAGTTTCTGATGCAACTAATGACAAATAAATAATAATGAATGTCGAAATGTGTAACTAAGCGACCATAGTTACCTGGAAACCTGGTTGCTGTTTGCTTATGATATTGTTAATTTTTCCGCACTGGTGCGGGAAATCTGATTTTCCACACGGATATCGGTGCGGAAAATTGAATTTCAATTTTCCGCACGGCTGTAGGAAAAATACCTTACCTCTCAAACCGGGTTTCAAAATAAATCAAAATGTTTCCAAGAAAGCCTGGAAAAAAGCCACAAATCACAATCCCTTGTCAAGCAATTCCGTGATGAACCAAAACAAATAATTTGACTTACCGTAAAATAAGTTTCACATCCGAAAAACCACAAACATTTTATACCTTATGTTGCCAATATTGTCGCAGAAAAATAAATTGAGCGCGAGATTCAAATGGGGGATCAAATCTCCCTACTCTCCCCTATACAATATGGTAAGAAATTGGTTTTCATTATAAAGAAGAAATAATACTACAAAACTAATAATTAGAAAACCACAATATATTATTTAAACAAAACAAAAAAAAATACTAAGTTATTCAAATTTAACCTGGAGGCCATTTAAGTTGTCGTCCACCTAAAACATGCAAATGCAAGTGATAAACCGACTGACAACCTTCTTTTCCATTATTGATTACTAAACGGTATCCTTTTGGAAGCCTTTGATTGGCTAATTTTCGTGCCACAAGTAGAAGATGACCAAGGATCTGGGAAAACAGAAAAGCAACTTTAAATAATAGTGGTTGGTGTCGTCGCCAAAAAATTAAGTTTTTTCAAAATATCTAACAGCCGAATTCGACCCAATTGTGCCATAGTTATTATTTCATTACTGAAAAAACATTGCCACTCACGTCTTGGTCTTGATCTTCAGCTTTCTCTAACATTGGAATACGTTTCTTTGGAATAACAAGAAAATGGACAGGAGCTTGTGGCGCTACATCATTGAAAGCCAAACACTTGTCATCTTCATGAATAATATCAGCTGGAATCTTTTTGTCGATGATTTTATCAAAAATGGTCTCTGCATTTTGAACGTGTTTTGCCTTCCTTGCCTTTTCTACTTCCGAGCTCATCTACGAATAAAGAAAAGCTTGAAAATGTTTTAGGAGGGGATAAAGATGACATTTCATAATTTAGTGGAGTTGTTGATAAAAAGACCAATTTCTCCATTTATCAATAATTTTAATACACCGTAAAAGGAAAAAAAAGATAAATTCTGACATACTTAGAATCGAGCAAAACATTCCCCCTTAGAACATCATCTGTAATGCTACTGAACGGTCCCAAATTAATGCGCCGCTCGTGATAGGAGGACGAAATATTTATGTGTAAATGGTGGATGTATCAGGGACTTGACGTTCATCCAATGCTGTGATCGATTTTCACAGTTTCGGTTCGGTCTTTATTATAAATCTTGTTTTGAGTTGGTTTTGCTCGTCATCAGAAAGCTATGAGTAAAGGGTGATTTATTTGGACCTTTTGTTTTGAATCTTATTCATCATGACCTGGATGAACAATCTTTGGCATTCAATTTCTGGAAATCATTCGATTAAATGCTGGCCATGTCTATGCCCTAAGTGGTTTATTCGGAAGGTCAATTTTTGGATCACTCTTTCAAGTATTGCGAACGGTATCTGCCCGGTGAGGTGGGTAATTATGGCTTGCAATTTCTGAGTCGTAGCTGGACGGAGAGGAAGACTTTTGACATCACATAACCTCAAACAGAGAAGTTTCGGTTCAGGACATCGAAGCCAACATCACTCGTGCATTGGGCAAATACCGGTCACAATGCTGAAAATAGTGATTCAAAATTGGACCTTTCTAGACCTTCGGCGTAGTCTCGACCATCATTCAAGTAAAATAATTGTCAAAAATTATAATATGTTAATGATTGTTCTTTCAAGTCATGATAACGATTCCGCCATCCAATTCCATTTCATGTATTTTATTAACAACTGAAAAAAAAGATCTGAATGAATCACCCTATATTATGAATAAAGAACGTCAAATACAAAGTTGGGATCTCGGTTGGGATCTTTCTTGGGGCCGATCTGAGAACTTTCAAATTTTTAATATGAAAAGATATCTTCCTTATAAATATTTTTTGTATCCTTTTTTTTTAAATAATTAACAAGATTTACCAATGATAAAATAAAATCTTATCTGATTGGCACGTATTCGCATTATTCTACGAGTAATGTAATTGGTCTGATTATCAAAAATGACAGATACAAAAATCATCTGTAAATAAAATATCTTTTTGAAGAAAAAAATTGTTTTCGGTGCCTTCTATTCAAGAAGTTATCTCCAAGTAGTTTGTCTGCGACATTCTTAATTCATACTCCCATGACCTTGTGATCATGAACAAAACCATATCAAAACGTGACTTATCATCACCCAACATGACATACCAAAAATTATAAAGATCGATATCAACCTACCGTTTTTATAGTAGTTGAATTAAAACTTTTGAGAAATAACATTCTAGGAAATATAGAAAAAACATTCTGTATAAATCTTGGTATTAATGTTAAAATATATTATCAATTTGGAAATTGAACCTATAGGTACCTTCTATTACAACTACAGAGAAACCTCTTATAAGCGGACACTCACGGTTTCGCCGAATCTGTCCGCCTATTGGAGGTGTCCGCTTAAGAGAGCGTACCACCTACGCCATTTTTCTAACAAACCATTGGCGGCCTCAAAGTTGGTTACATTTAATTTTTCTGCTTTATCAATTCGAAGTCCCTCAGTTTTCAAAAATGGTATATTATTTTATATGGAGGAATAGTGATATTTTTCATGAAGCGCTCGTGTTTAGAGAGCAAGTCATGAAAAGTAATTTTTCGTCCAAATAAAATATGCTATTTTTTCTTCAAATGTCGACAATTCTATAATTTATGCAAAAACATGTTTTCAATTTGTCATGAATATAGCTTCGGGCGGCGGCGCCTGGCAACCAAAAACATAATATATCTCAAAAGCACACTTTTTCTCAGGGTTATGACGGGGTGTAATCCACCCTCAAATAATATAAAAAATCAAAAGTTCCATTTAAAATTTTTGTTACACCATCATACTTTGTAGGTAGATGGAAGAATGCCAAATACATAATATATCTCAAAAGCACACTTTTTCTCAGGGGATGACGGGGTGTAATCCACCCTCAAATAATATAAAAAATCAAAAGTTCCATTTAAAATTTTTGTTACACCATCATACTTTGTACGTAGATGGAAGAATACCAAATACATAATATGTTTCAAAGCACACTTTTTCTCAGGGGATGACGGGGTGTGATCCACCCTCAAATATTAAAAAAAATTAAAAAGAACCTTTTAAAATTTTTGTTACACCATCTTTCCTCGTAGGTAGATGGAAGAATTCCAAATACATTATATATCTCAAAAGCACACTTTTTCTCAGTGGATGACGGGGTGTTATCCACCCTCAAATAATATTAAAAATAGTACCATTTAAAATTCTTGTTACACCATCATACTTTTTTAGGTAGATGGAAGAATGCCAAATACATAATATATCTCAAAAGCACACTTTTTCTCAGGACATGACGGGGTTTAATCCACCCTCAAATATTAAAAAAATTCAAAGAAAAATTCAAAAGTACCTTTCAAAATTTTTGTTACACCATCATACTTTGTAGGTAGATGGAAGAATACCAAATACATAGTATATCTCGAAAGCTCACTTTTTCTCAGGGGATGACGCAGTGTAATCCACCCTCAAATATTAAAAAAATTCAAAAGTACCTTTTAAAATTTTTGTTACACCATCATACTTTGTAGGTATATGGAAGAATACCAAATACATAATATATCTCAAAAGCACACATACTTTTGATTTTTTATATTATTTGAGGGTTGATTACACCCCGTCATCCCCTGAGAAAAAATGTACATTTGAGAAACATTATGTATTTGGAATTCCTCCATCTAGGTAGAAAGTATGATGGTGTAACAAAAATTTTAAAAAGTACTTTTGAATTCTTTTTTATATACACATACATCATTACATAACAAAAATCTTCAACTACTGCCTAAAAGAGAGCTATTCCGCTCCATAATAGAAGAATGGAGTAATGATCACATTACCTAAACCAAACTCCGATCTCAGCATGCCTATCAACTATCGCCCAATCACACTTCTACCAGAACTAGGAAAATCATTTGAGAGAATCATAAAAAACCAATTAATGAAAAAAATGCACAACTCTATACCTGATTTCCAATTTGGTTTTGAGGAGAACTGCTCAACACTCCACCCAATAACCATCTGCACATCAAACATCCAAACTACAAAACTAAAAGGAAATCATAGTGCAGCAATATTCTTGGATATCAACAAAGCCTTTGACAGTGTATGGCACAAGGGACTTCTCTTCAAACTCTGCTCTATAAACTGCCCAAAATACCTGATCAAAATCATTCGACGGTTCCTAGAGAACAGAACTCTACAAGTTAGAATAGATGACAAGATGTCAGAGCCATTTTCACCATCACAGGGAGTGCCCCAAGGCTCACCTCTTTTGCCACTTCTATATAACATGCTGCCACGACATATATTCTAACTCCAGGATCAGCCCTTCAGCTTATATCCTACAGTATGCGAATGACACTGCTCTTATTGCACACAATAAGACGCTCAAAAAGACTATTCAAGAACTGCAGCTGCTGATGGACAAAATTCTCAAATGGTTCTACAAATGGCGGTTACACCCAAATCCAAGAAAATCTCAATTCATCATATTCTACCACCGAATTAAAGAAGCGTCTCCAGAAATCCAGATAGGATCTGTGCAGGTCCCTCCAATACCATACATTTAATATCTTGGGATAAAAATGGATAACAAAGTGAACTTCCAACAACACACGGCCGAGATAAAGAAAAAAGTGATCGCCAGAGCTAAACATTTTCGAAAACTAACATTTAAAAACATGGGAATAAGTTTAAACACACAATCTAGAATCTTTAAATCTATCTGTCGCCCTTTACTAGAATATGGACACCCCCTTTTTCTCCAACTGCAAAACCTACCCTTGAAAAACTTGAAAGTGGCTAAAATCACCGCTCTTAGAGCCATCACGAAGATGAGGCACCCACAAAACGCCCTCCACAATCCCTCAAACAAATGGCTTCTCTGGACACACTGATGATCCAGCCCATCGATGAGAGGCTCAGAGATCTCTCCCACAGACTCGCAACAAATAACACCAATATGTCGCTGCTAGAACCCATGATCCTCGAGAGATCAGCCGATGAGATGATGAGACATCACTTTTTCTTCCCCAAGTCTTCAACATGGGAGTAGAGTTGATACGAAATACTAGGAACGCGTACGGCGGAACAGGTATCAGCGAATAACAGTTATCGATTTGAAAAATAACATGTTACCGAAATACTAGATACTCATCAGTTCGGTTCGCAAGGCGCGTACTTTGCATACGTTTGAGGATAAACCTGAACCAGTACTGATTGAAATACTAGGTGTGTTTGTATCCTCGACTAGTGCACACGAATTTACACTTTTCTACACTGCTACACTCAGTGTGGCTTTGGTTGTAAAGTGTTTGTCTGTTTTTTATGTCAGATATCTTGACTAAATTAATGTACGAACACGTTTTATGATTCTCCTTTACTCACTTTGTTGTCCAAGATTGAATTGAAACCGCTATATTATAATATAAGATACATTTTATCGCGACCGCGACCAAAACTTGTCTGGGCGACTGTAAAAATATGATTTTCATTTCTGAATCCGTTGCTAAGTTCAGCGACGTAATTATATTGGCATTTTTGTCAGATAAGCATGGATTTGCGATCTTTCAAATCTACTCAGGACAGATATCTCCATAGTCTTTAGAATTTGGAAACCGAGAACGGTTGCTGATGGTTGCTGCTGATGTATTTTCCTTCACAGTCGGGAACACAGCAAAACTGTCAGTCAAGTTAAGGGTTCCTTAGCGTTAAGTATCCTCAAAATTGGTTGGTGCAATCGGCCATTAACCACGCATTCACGAATGACAGTGACCAGTGACTGTGACAGTACACGATACAAATCAAAGGCAAAAGTAAAGGTGGTGACTTCAGCGCCGCCGGTCCGCCGGTGACAGGAGGCACAACTAAAACAGTGGTGAATAGGGAATGTTTTGTGCTAAAAGTAGGTAGTACCTAGTACCCGAGGTAGTGGTAGTACATACAATAGAGGAAAAAAATTTATGGTAATGTAGTTTAGTTATACGACAAAAATAATAATACATACATTATTGAAGAGCAGAACACTAGCCGGATGTCTACAATTTCGTGTGGACAAATTGATGATGCTCTTTAACGCAAAACTCATTATCGGCTCTATGAAACGACCATAAATTACAAATCACATCCACTGCTTGAAACAGTTGAAACTCACAATATCAACATTATATCAGCTTGGATCAACGACCTAATCGTCGTTGGCTTTGATCTTGCTTGAACCGCGAAAAAATAACAATTCAGAGAGAGAGGCTCCGGACAAGTATGACGAATGTCAATAATGTCATGCGTCAATGCGTCATTTAAGTTAGACGATGCCAGCTCAAAGATATTACTATTTTTCTCTGATTTTCTGTTTGATCATGATCAGTAGTTGCTTTCCAGACAAGATCACTATATAACAGGTTGCCTCACCTGTACGGTCACGACGTCATCTGTGTCAGGTGTTGCCAGATGATCCCTATCAAAAACAGTAGAACAGAAACCCATGGGAATCAGTAGATCTTCCTTTAAAAGAGTACTTCTGGCAACCTTGCGGATGACACATGACCATGACCAGCCCATATACGTATTAGTAAAATATACCTCGGGTTCCCTATTTCATCAATGTGCGGCAAGTGAAGCCGATTTTCAGCCGATGAAAAAGACAGGAATAATCAGGCCTAATACCATTGCCTCATAAGTGTATTTCATGTGTATCAGGAAAAGACTGCGATTGTGCATAAAGCTGTTTCCCATAGGTTACTCGTGATTTTGGGCCGATCTCATGCTGCTGCTTTGGTGCCAATACTCCCGTTTTCACGGTAGATCCATACCATTAACACATATTTTTGTCAATTTTTGTGATAGTTCAGCATTTTCCTTGTGAGATATTAAACAGCCAAATTTATAATATAGTGAAATAGAATGTTACTGTACGCGGAAAAGTTCTTTTGAAATCTTAATTATGATGGCTACCGGTTTTTGAATTCCAAATTTAACGTTACCGCGATCTCAAGTCTTGGCGATTTTAAATCTGGCAGCGCTGCTGCACGGTCTCTGTTCTAGATTCAACTAATCGATAACAGCTGATAACCGTGCCTGCCTATTGGCTGCTTTCCAAATTCGGACTAAGAATATACCCGCCTACCGACTAATCCTGAAATTTTATTTTGAGGCATGCTCATTAATATGGCAGTGCACATGAAACCAACTTATGGAAAATCAATATTTCTGTCTTTCTCGATAAATCCTGATTTGGCTTCACCTTTGAGGGACTACGGTAGGTATATTTTAATAATAAGTATATGGACCAGCCGTATTTGTTTCGCATAATCTAACTAGCCTAGTTTACATCGATAACTCGTTTAGTTCGGTCCGATAGGACCAAGCTGGTGGGGATCGTACGGTAGGACCAATGCTTGCTTCCTGCCCGTTTACACCGTCTTGCAACGCGTGAACTAAATGTGTACGCCCGCAATTCGTCAAATGTCAAAAACAAGTCGAAATTATTCATCAACACAATTCGTAACCAAAAAAACATTAGTAAGTACGCTCAGATTGCCTTAGAAACTCAGAACCAACACAATTCACAATAATAACAATCAACATAACCTCATAATTTTGATCCAGATCGAACCAAATTTAGTTCGGTACACTTGCTGACGAGTACCAAACCAAGAGCGGACCATTTTAGTCCGCAACTGTTTACACCATTCGAACCAAATATTTGGTTCAGATATAGTCCGAATTTGGTACTTGGTCCGCGGACCAAGTTGTCGGTATAGACTAGGCTTTAATAACAATCAACATAATCTCATAATTTTGATCCAGATCGAACAAAATTTAGTTCGGTACACTTGCTGGCGAGTACCGAACCATGAGGGGACCAGCTTAGTCCGCAACTGTTTACACCATTCGAACCAAATATTTGGTTTGGGTATAGTCCGGATTTGGTACTTGGTCCGTGGACCAAGTTGTCCGTAAGTGTCTAGGTACGCATAGATTTATTTTTTTTAATGATACCTACGCGATTTTGGCTTGATTTTTCTTGTCTCCTCAGGACCACCTATAGAAACAATAATTTCAGTGCTATTGATAAAATGATGATACGACGGGAAAAAGACAGGAAGCTAATTAATTTGAATTAAAATTACGTGGTGAATTATTATTTTACGGACATCCCAAAACGTGATATTATTTGAATAAAACCATTTTGTACTTTAATTATTATTTCATCAATTATTGCAAATGGCATTTTGATTTATCTTGAAACCACACTATGGCATTGCTGACTTTGTAGATAACACAAAAATAATGAAATCTCCTGAAAATTGACATAACGTTAAAATTGTCCGCCCACTTATAGTATTTTTTATTTTTATGTAAATCCATGCAAAAACTATTATTAGGTCGAAAATATCGGCTTCAAGAAGTAATTCGTCTTCAGACTCCTCCTAGTAAAAAATAAAATAAACACACTCACAGTGGGATAAAAAACAATTAGGTATCAGCACCGAATATCCATTATTTATAATAAATAATATGTTCGGTTGTATTAGTTCATGTTATGTCAAGATATATTTTTTCAAGACGCACGCATCTTCCGCCACAATTGAAGCCGTTTAACCCCCATATGCACCGTAAAAATCTAATCCGGATGAAGACTTCATCGCGATTATTTTCCATTAGGTTGTATGGAAGATAATCGCGATAAAGACTTCATCCGGATTAGATTTCTACGGTGCATATGGGGGTAAATCGTTAAACGCTCCAAACCGGGCGTTTAATTTTGAATGCGTTTAACCGACTTGAACGTGTCTAATTTCGCCGGTGCATACGAAATCTTGTAGTTAAACGCCGTCAAATCTTAAACGAGGTTAAGTACGAACGGAGAATACGGGCCTCAGTCTAAAGTGATCGAAGTAACCCAACGTTTTTGTTAGTTCAGTTGGAATGAGTTGGATCAGATCACTTGGATATATAGAATCCTAACCTAATATTTTTGTTTTTTTTTAAATCCACTGGTTTGTGACTATAAAATCAATGTAAGTAAATAAAATTATGAAGGACCTGGAGGACTTCATAGGAGATGCAATAACAAACCAATCATAAATCTGTTTCCTCTTTCCAACACATCATTGTTGTATTTGTTTGAAACACCGTTTCAAAACTCACGGGAATTGTTTTGAAGGAACATTGTTTTGAAGATAGAACTTCAATAAATAACTTAACAACAAAAAACAAAAGCTCAAGCGAGTGCAACAACGTGCGACTTTGTAAAATTCCACAGTAGTTGTTGAAGGTTCAAGTTGTAAACATAAACAATGCACGCATAACCCAACTCCTAACATGGGATTTATGATCTCAAGTGAACTGATTGGATCAGTTCAGTTCGATAAGATGCAGACCGATGCAATCGAATGATGGTGATCCTCATGTGCATATTTCAAGGACGGCTTTTTCGCGTTTTGCGATAGGATTGGTTCGTGATATTCCCGCCGTCGATACAAAATTATACAACCAATCAGGGGTGCGTTCAGATGATTCGCCGGGTGTACGTCGGAACATAGATTATATGAATCTATGCGTCGGATGCGTTTTGCTCGTTCAGATGATCCAAGAGGCAACTGGTTGTTCCGTCAGATGCGTGAAATAAAAGTTACCGGGCGTCCAACCATTTATCGGAGTCGGAAGAGCGATGAAATTTGTCCCACATGCGTATTGCTTATTTATGTTGTTTTGACAAGTGGTTATTTAGACAGATTTCGCAGTTCTACAAAAGTTTTTATTTTTATTGAGAGAAAATGGACGGAAATATTTCTTCGCAATTCCACCAACTCGCAGGGATTATTCAGGACAAGTTATTTTTGATTATTTATTTTATCTCACACCTACTTATTTGGTGATTACATTATTTTGTTTTTACCATTCACGCCATTAGTATTTTACCTATCCAAAAGGTACATTAAGTATATAGAATTAACATATTTATCCCTTTCATTTGACATAAGATCGCCCGGACTGTTCAGATTTTTTTGGTTACCGCTTGAAAGTCGAGTGAGTTCTCCCCGGAGCGTTTATCCTCGACCCGACGAATCATCTGGGCTATGTTCACGACCACACAACCTGGGTTTCATATTATTACCCCGGTCAAATCTTTAACGGGTCGACTTTTATCTTTAACCCATCAGTAGAAAAACATCCTGGATCTTGAAGGTGTGAACGACTGACAGTTGAACTGTGACATGATTTTGAGATATTCATAGCCAACAAACTCACTCCTAATAAATCAAATAGACATTCAGAAATCAATATGAAACATGAATAAGTCAAATCACGCAAATACGTCACCTAAAAATTCAAAATGTTTCAATTTTTAACATAATTATTGTAGTCTATAGTAGCCAAGTGTGCTAAATAAATAAATAACTATTTCATAAACGAACCAATGCGCATGCTCGACAAACTGTGGGCGAATTTTACCCATGTCGGCGAGCGGGTTAAAAGTGGCACTCGGGATGTAACGAGTGTTCAATAAAAAGGGAGAGTCTCAATTGTCCCCCTTCTCGTGACGATTCCGCGATCGGTGACATTCGGCTGTTCGTGTTTCTCTTTTGTCCCTGTATGCTGTATGTGTCAGAGAAAGATGGACTGAGACAGAGAAAGGCAATGGGTCTAGTCATATACTTTGTATTTATAGGTATATGGGTCTAGTGCACATACCTTAGACGAGGGAAGAGCGTCTAAGGCACATACACACATGCAAATGATCATTTCAAATGACAGTGACAGCAGTTAGCTTCTCACAGCGTCTTGTCAATCTTGCCATGCGTTTTGTTTTGTATATTATTATCATGGTTTTGAATTTTGTTTTGATTACTGATTAGGCATATTAAGTTATTGGGATATGTATAATCTTTGATTATATTCTGAATAAACTGGATACCTAGGTAAGTATTTCATTTCGTTGAAGAAATAAACGTCGTCGTCCTAAAAGTGTTAGGTATTTGATTAAGGCCAGGAAAAATGAGAAGTGCTTCGACTATAGAAAATGAAAGAAAGTCAACAAATTTGAAGAGAAGAATATTATGGTAGAATTTCCAGGATTCAGTCAGTCATCATCACCAGTAAAGCAGAAAGCAGATGAACCAATGCCAAGTTCTCAACAGATGGATGAATATTTTCGTTGGACTGATTCATGGTACAAAATATCAAGGGTTTGGTGATCTTTGATTCATAGATCAATCAACAACCAACAATCTTTACTATGCATGTGACAACTTTGTTCCAAACGTGTGTGTGAACTGTGAATTAACAACGAGGATAAGGTAGTTTTTTAAAGTTTAAGGAATAATTATTATGTCTTTATTGTCATAATATACCTGTTTTGTAACAGTAACACCGTGTTTTGTAAAAAAAAACCAACACATAAGATTGAATAAATGTTTTTTTAATGTCAGATTATGTGTTTTTCTACTTAATGTGTCAGTTTAGGACGTGATCGATATCTATCTATATATGGAAATTATTCATCTTTGCGTAAATTGCTATAAATAAAAAATAAGTGAGTAGGTATATAGGTATAGGTATTTATATAAGTACTATAAATAATAGGTAGGTTTATAAAGTTTGACTTTGCCCGACTTAACGTTAAAATAATATTTCTATATACAAGGTTATTCACGTTATTCGACACGAAACATTATGGCAAAAGTATCTGATTTTTAAGAAGTTTTTTTTTCTGTATGGGTAGGGACCCTTTAAGGCTACATTTTAAAAATATTTTCATGTTATACAGGGTGTCCCCAAAACACGATACACATCAAAGTTGTATTTTTTTAAATGGAACCCCCTGTATATTAATTGATATTTCAATTCTTTCTTCAATTTGGAACAAAAATTGTGATACAACTAATGTTCCTAAACTCAACCGTTATCGAGATTTTAATTATTAATAAAATACCTTTCAATACACATTTGTACATAATATACCTTCTGTTTTATTTCAATCATATTCCTAAATTCCTATAGGTAGATATAGGAATTTAGGAACACTTACCTGCACGATAATATTTTTTATTAGCAAACCTCCTAAAGAAAAGGGAGTTCCAAAATAGCGCAAATGATACAAAAGTTATCAAGAAACTCTGTTGAAATGAGAATTTCATAGAGCCGCTTTGTTACAAAACGTTTATTGATGACGTAAGTACGAATCAGATAAATATCGCGACTTCCAGCTTATATTACAATATAGCGAGTTTAAACTTTTAAACACATACGATCAATTTTGCGTTGTAACAGATACACACCAATTAGTGTAATGTTAGAAACTGTAGTAATTATATATGAGTGTGCAACAGACTATTCTATATAGAACTTATGTTATGATTTACAAAATAATGAATCACCTTGTTTCTAAATATTTGTCAGATGAATTGTTATACGTGAGCAATGTCCATAATTACAACACCAGAGATATGTCAAATTTTCATGTACAAACAACTCGTTTGACCAGAACTCAATGTAGTTTATTTTTCATAGGGCTGACTCAATTTAATGCACTTCCATCACACCTTAGACAAATTCAAGACTTGGAAACTTTCAAAAATTAACTTAGATTATTTATTTTTACATTTTAATTATATATTTGTGTTGCTATTTATATGTTTATACAACTTTACTGTATTAGTACATATTTTTGTATGTCCATTTTTTAAATATTTTTGCTCTACCGATGTATCATTTTTGTAAAGCAATTCTTAATAAAGAATTATTATTATTTTTATGAAACTTGAGATGGGGACATACAGCCTCAAAGTGCTTAGTTTTAAAAATACATTTACATATTCCTCATCAAAACGTCACAGCGACACGAAATTACGTATAGGGTTTTTTATGACGACAAATCCAAATTCATTCACGGTTTGGATATCACTAGTAGGGGACGCCACCCACGGCACATCGAGCTTATCTAGATTGTCAAAACTTTTTTCCAGTTTGGTGCATCGACGAGAACTTTTAAAAAAATCGATTCATCAACCTTTCTTCTTTCTTACTTAAAAAAAGGTGTGCCTTGTTTGGGTCTCCAGAGGAAATCGTTTTCGAGATAGCCCTCTTTGAAATTTCCAATGCACCGAAAATTAGAAAAAATTGACTGAAAGAATAATCGGTATTCCCGGAAGAATTTAAGGTCAGGAGGAAAAAATAGATGTTTAACATAAACAATTTTCAAAATATGTATCAGGCATAAAAGTTTAAAATTGCCTTCAAGTCTTCAAGGAGTAAGTAAGATTGTTTATCAGCTTGGAAACGATAATTTTTCTGGGCCTTTCAGAATTATGTAATTGTAAACTTTCATGCCTTATATCTTGAAAATTTGAAGATCTATTTTTTGGTCCTGACATTGATTCTTACGAGAATACATACCCATTATCCTTTCATTCATTTTTTTCCAATTTCTAATTTCCGTCGGAAACATAAATTTAGTCTTAGCTTCTTAACAATATGTAGTCGGAAGTATTTCAAGCGTTTTTTATGTAGGTATTATCGAATTATTTCATAACAGAGCTTGCGTATAAAAGCAACGTGCAAAAAGAGACCAATACTGTTGTTGGTTGCTGACAAAAAAAGTCCATCAGAGAATGACAAAACGATCAATTGGTCTAATATGCTGATCGATGATTAAAGCCATAGAAAAGTGAATAACACTACTTATAATTCACTTTTCTATGACCAACCCAGTCAGGCAATCTGTTTTCCCAGTCAGAATTAATGTGCAAGTAGTCCCCGTTATTTGCAACTTGGCAACATCTATGCCTCTAGCAGCCAGTCTACATTTAACTCGTTCTTATCTGCATCGAATTCGTTCTCAACGCACAGAGTGTATGATCATATATCCATTTCTCGAATCTCGCTAGTCGTCTCACATACAGTGACAGCTAGAAATCAAACCCCTGAATTTTGAATGAATTTATTCCAACCTACGTGTCCTCGCACTGTATGTATTTTTATAAAGAAATACTTTTTGCCGAAAAATAATATTTTTGGTACATTTGCTCTCTTGGGGGTAGACCATCGCTGGACATACCTATTTTATTATAAGGCTGCGTCGAAAAAAAAGGGGAAAGCAACTCTCATTGAAATAAATTGTCCATGTTCAAATCATTTATAACAGACTAAGGGCCGATATTTTAATGTCACCTTAAGCTACATTTTAGCTAAGGTATACTCAAAATTGATGTGAATTTTGAAACTGGCCACCGAAAGTACAGTTTTCCAATTGCGCCACGCCTTTCATTTAGCTATCGATCTAATGTGAGTGTCGCAATTGAAACACGGCACTCACGGAAGGCAAATTCAAGGTTCAAAAAAACCTTCAAGTGTACCTTAATCTTGAATGGACATTGAAATATTGGCCCTAAGAGCTGCAATAGTATTTTTTTGCGCAACTATTATAGTAGCACACAGAATATTATTAATTTAGTAGGTGGTCAGAAGGAAATAGGTATATTGAAATACCTTCTGCATAAATTTAAGAACAAATATGCGTGATACATCAATATCTGTTTCATTTAATAGACAAGCATTTTTGTTTAATCTTTTTTCATCAGTTAGGTGCACAGAACACATAGGTATACAAAGTTTAGAAGACAAACTGACGTATAAAATTTTACGGAACAATGCGCCACGGAATGAAGTGGATGCGTGCGAATCGAACTAGGGTGAATGTGCCGGTTCCTTGACCGGTACCGGTTCTCGACCACTTAGGGCTAATTTTGCATGAAATAGATAAACACTATCTATTTTGCCAAATCTGGTGTATCCTTCCTTTTCTGTATAATTTGCTCCGCCACTCTCATGTAGCCGGTTAGAAATACTTATGCGCACACTCGACCAGTGCAATTCAAACTTCAGCCGTTTATGTGCTCTGTCAAAAGAGCGCCATTTTGTACAAAAGTGCTAGTTCGCGGCGCTTTAGAAAATAGCAAGTAAGTAGCGACTTTGCTAATATACTTTATTGATCTTATGTTTAACACTTGAATCACACATTTTTATACTTGAGAAGAATTATTTGATTGATCTTTTCTATTATTTTTGCTAAAAAAGTGAGTGGTCGAGATCTGGACCAGAAAAAAAACCGCAAATCCCTTTCTCGACCGAACGGTCGAGAACTGGGCAAATGACAGCTAATCTTTTTTTCTTTGTCATTGAAATTTGAAACAGTATGGGTTTGTCTCTCACTTCCTTATTATTTGGGATTTATTGGCTCAATTATAGTGTCCAGTTCTCGACCGGGAGTTACTATCTTGGTTTCCATACAAAATTGTCTTGAATGTAGCTCAAATCTGGGGGTCGAGAAACAGACCTAATATTCGACCATTCATTTTATTGATATTTTATATGAAATTTTACTGTATTTCTGTAAATCTGAAACCTATCCAATCTTAAAAAAATCTCATTTAAAAAATATATCAATAATAAAATTTCAAACATAAGTATACCCACCTATAGAAATATAGGTAGGTATTTATTTTACGTTATGTATGTAACATCTCCAAAGTTTTTATTTTTCATAGGCAAACAATGGCCCTAATAAAGAAAAAAAAAACAATAAAATAAAACAAAGACTGTCTTTGAAAATGGGAATAATAAAAAGACTGAAAGTGCCAAACTTGAAAATAAAGATCAAGACATTCAACCGAGCACCCAACAATCACAGCATAAAAAACAAGAATGAGCAAATATCACAATAAAAGAAGCAGATCAAGATAAACAAGAAAATTATGTACCCAGCGCCCCTACAAAAAGCTGCAAAAAAACAAAAAGAAAAAATGTCCATGGCACTGGACATTTTTTCTTTTTCTTTTCCTCAGGTCAATGGATACACTATTACAAAAAAAAAATGAAGACAAAAAAAAATTGGCAGCAATTGAAAAGAAAAGACAGGAAAGGAAGACAGTCAAAGAAAATACGGATGCGGAAAAATCCCAAAAAGAAAAACGAGAAATTTTAAAAGAAAAACCAAAAACAAAGTAGACAACGACAACAGGAACAGGAACAACCAAGACAACCATTATCGCCAAAAAGATATGACAATCTGTAATGTGATGTTTGTGATGAAGAACTCATCAGTGATGTCGGAGAAGACGATGAGAAAAAATTGGCTGCGATAACTGTCCAGGGTGGTTTCACATGAGATGTACTGAAATTTTATGGAATGTCCTATGCAGAAGCATCGGCAAAAGATTACCTTTGTTACAAGTGTACCTGAAACTGTTCCTCTAGTTTTAAGTTGGATATTTTTTTTATTAGTTCACAACGTCATTCAAAAGTTTTTGTCTACCAAAGAATAAGTATGTTTTTCTTTTGGTTTTTAGCGGGGTTTTTAGTGTCTAAGGTTTCGTTTACAAAAGAATTTGTTCCTTCGATTATCAGGTTTTAAGCACACCGCTCGTCACACCGTTTAGCGATTCATTTAGTTCGTCCCAGGTTTCCTAGCATATTTATCAAATAAATCTGAGGAATATTTTTGATGCAAAGGTACAGGGTTATTCATTATATTTTGACACCCATCTACAGCTCTTATTGCGAGTGATAGAAAAAAACTTTAAATACAAAAGTTTTGGTTTTTTTCACGTAGTATCTTCTGGTGATAGCGGAATCAACAAATCGAAATCATAACATAGAAAAAATTCATTAAGTCATATTTTTTTAAATGGAACACCCTGTATATTATTGACTAAAATGAAAGATCTCTTCAATCTGATTTCAAATATATTTTGTAGGCATTTGGTTCAGTCACTTTGAAACTATTTGAATTCAAAAAATATATTTCTTTAAACTACAACAAATATTTACAACACTAACTTAATCATATAAACTATCAACATTCCATTAAAAACGAAGCTACATGTTTTCTACATAGCCCCCATAACCAAAACTTTTGTATTTAAAGTTTTTTTCTATCACTCGCAATAAGAGCTGTAGATGGGTGTCAAAATATAATGAATAACCCTGTACATACCTGAGTATATATTTTTTTTTTATAAATTAATAAACCTTGTTAGACCGTATACAACACCCACTTCTCACATAACTTAGTCGATAGTCGAGCGATAGGCTATTTTTCGACCACCCGGACGAAAACCGGGCCATGTCTGATCGAGGCTAGGCCATGACTGGTCGAGATCTAGGCAAAATGACATTTTCCAATGTTTTACTTTATTGCAAATTCAAGAAATACACCATTATAAAATGAATAAAAATTTTCAATTTTTAAATATTAGCTGATCAGGTAGGAGCCCATCAGATTTGGAACAAATGATCTTGAGAAGCTGCAATGTTACTATTCAGTCATAATATCCGCTAATTGGTCGAGAACTGGCACATTCACCCTATCAGACTTGGATAATGTATTATTGAAGATTATACAGTTCCCCTTACATAAAAGCACTGACATTGACTTTGACGTTGAAAATGTCTTCATTTATTAAATAAAGACAAAAACTTGGAATAGATGTAGTTTTTTCGGTTTTTCTTGAATGTCCAGAACCATCTGGGGATGGGGTCAGTGTGGGCTTCCTATCTGCGCTGCGGGGCGCTGACCCTGTGTGATGGTGACTATGAGAAAATGCCACTCACTCCGGAGGTCTCGGGAAGCGGTGCATGCCTCCATGTGGTGTGGGACGGCTGGGCAGTAATTCAAAGTAGGTTTCATGTACCATGTCCTTAGCCTAACCCCGAGCCTAACCCCAACAGTTATCGAGAAATCAACGATTGTTCAGAAGCACAGTCGATTTGATCAATCGTAAATTTCTCGATAACTGTTGGGGTTAGGCTAAGGACATGGTAAATGAAACCTACTCAGAATTTGATGTAGAATTCGAAAATGAAATAAAAAAAGTGGGTTTCCATTTGAAAAAATGAAGTTGATGGTCCCAACTTATTTTTGGTCCACCCTTTTTATACTGGAATTATCATCATCATATTACTTAGAATTTGATGTAGAATTCGAAAATGAAATAAAAAATGGGGGTTTCCCTTTGAAAAAATGAAGTTGATGGTCGTAACTTATTTTTGGTCCACCCTGTATAAATACAATTATCATCAAAAAAACCACAGTCAAGAATAATAACTGAATTTTAAATGAATTTATTCCAACCTACGTATCCTCACTGTATTTGCTTCAATGAAAAATACAACTGGGTATTCTTGATGAGAAAAATATTCATTGTTGTCATAATAACAGAAACCAATACAATGTCCAATATGATCCAAGTACTCATAGCCTAGTAAAGATGTCGGATTTTTGAAAAAATAATCCCAAACAGAATGATATTTTCAGGAGTGCTTGTGGACTGCCTCCTGGGCATCCATCCCAAAAATCTGACTCGAAGTCGTGGTACGTTTTGCGCTGAAGAGGTGGTTTCCTAAACATTTTTTTCGAGCAAAATGACCTAAATAAAAGTTATAGAGGACCAAGAACTAAACAACTTTGTCCCATAACATTTTATGATAGCTCTAATACCAAACGAGTTACAGCGCATCAAATGACAAAAATAAGCTGAGGAGTAGTTTTTAAAACATTTTTTTGCAAATAAATCCTGGATGCAAGTTTCAGAGAAGCAAAGGCCGAACAACTTTTCTTCATAACTTTTTTCATGATCCCTAGAAAAATGTTTTTGAAACCATATCCTCGACCATATTCCTATTGCCAGTGGAATTTTGTCATTTGTTGCGCCGTAATTCATCAAATTTAATGTTACAGTTGTCAAAAAATTTTATAAGGCAAAAAAGTTTAGTTTTTGATCCTCTATAACTTTTATTAAGGTCATTTTGCTTTAAAAAATGTTTAGAAAACCACCTCTTCAGCGCAAAACGTACCAGGACTTCGAGTCAGATTTTTTGATTGGAAGCACAGGATGCAGTCCACAAGCATCCCTGAAAATATCATTCTGTTTGGATTTTTTTTTTGCCGATCCTTATAAGCCGACGACAACTTTACAGGGCTTTAAACTAAAGATCACACAAAACATATACAGTGCGGCTCTAAAAGGTCCCCCCCCCCTTTTTTTTTAATGTGTGCACCAAAAATTTTGAAACCTGGCATACTTCAATTGCTGTCGAAATACTACTTTTTGATGTTACTGACGTACTTTTAGTATTCAAGATGGCGGCTGGGCGTCATTTTGAAACATTTTTGTAAAGTACGTCAGTAACATCAAAAAGTAGTATTTCGACAGGAATTGAAGTATATGTCAAGTTTCAAAATGTTTGGTGCACACATTAAAAAAAAAGGGGGGGGACCTTTTAGAGCCGCACTGAAGGTATAGTTGAAAGATAAAACAACACAATTAACCTCCTGCGAAACTTGCAAAATAAAATCACACAGATTAATAAATTAGGATTTGATATTTTCTGAATTCAACTCAAAACGCAAATAGATAGGTAAAGTTGTTGAGTCCGTACACAAAATCCAAAATAATCAAAATACCATAGATGAATATATATTGAATATTCCACTCATGTACAGAAAATCCCATAAGAGCAGTTGAATTTTCGGAGGCTTACAGCGATAACACCAAATCGAAAATACCACTCTGTCATGGCAACACAAATAACCAGGTTGTCAGGGCAATCGATATGGCAACGACCATTTTTTGACACAAATAACCACGTTGTCAGGGCAATCAACATGGAAACGCAAATTTAGTGAAGTTATATTCTAGAATTCTTGAAATATTCTTCTAAATACCATTCGTGCTTTAAAATTAACCGGATAAATTTTCGCTCATGCGTACAAATTTCACTCGACCTTCGGTCTCGTGAAATTTTGAGAAAACACGCATTCGTGAAAATTTATCGGTAATTTTTAAGCACTCGTGGTATTACCTTCGAATATACGCCGGAGCCTAACAGCTGATCGAGTAAACACGTTGCACACGTTACGACGTTACCCTTCTTGGGATGGGCCAATAATAGCGTCAACCCCATTCACATATTCACAAGTTCATGATGTTTAGAAATCACGCCGGTTTATGCTCGGCATATTGGATAAATGTAGTGCGGTCAGTATATAGCATAGATATATAAAATACATGCTCAGTGGTAGTGGTCCGAATAATCCAAAAACGGCAAAATATGGGAAAAATAATGCGTCGGTGCGCTGCTCCTGCGGTCAGAAACTTGAATGCATAGAAAAGGGAAACTTTATCCTATTGCTTGAAACTGAATGCCTGATTACGATTACAGTGATTCCTAGTGAGTGACGTGAGTGTGCGCACTAACCCACTAACAGCGAACGAACAGCCTCTCCTCAGTTGTTTGTTATGTTTGAAAGCGTTACAGTGCCGTATTTGTTGTTCGACGTCATTTGCGATTTGAATAAGGCTGATGCCAAACATTGTATATTATTATATATTATGTTGGTAAAGAGGGAGAAACGTCGTTTTGACAATCAAATGTACAAAAACATATTTCTAGAGCTTCTTTAAAGGGTTTAAGATTGTATTTTCGTATACGCTAGGTTTCTGTGACGTCATGACGTCAGCTGTCAGACGGAAATATCCAAACAAGCTATTTTTTATTACCTCAAAAACTGACTTTTCACTCGGCTAATCATATACGCACTAACGGTACACACGATATATGTAATACACCCAAAAATATAGTCCAAAGAAGTCCAAATTAAACAAAAACACTGATTTAAAACTCACAGAATACAAAGCCACAAGTCACAAAAGCTTGTTTGGATACCAAATTCGGCCACGACCAATCATATGGTGCCTGTGACGTTTTCAAAAACGTCGCGTATTAACCCGCTAACTACTAATTTTCTAAAGCGGGCCTATCCTAGCCTTTATTATGACAGGTCAAATATTTTTCAGTGCGCAGATGCAGGAATCTCCGAAATGTTTACATTTTTCGGTCGTAAATTTGCCACATTTGAAATTAGGTATCTTCTGCTGATCTATTTATATATATCTATGTTATATACCTAGTTTGAGTTAGTTATAGGCATAGAAATTATTTCTATGTTTATAGGTATATGGTATTAAATACCAAAGAAAATTGGTGATAAGTAGGTATGACAGAAAACAGCTGAGTCATTACGTCACAAATTGAGAATAAAAGTTATAACCACTCTCGCTAGTTGCTTGAACGTTGTGGTGAATACCAAACTGAAATGGTTAATACCAACTTATATATTTTGGTCATTCGCTTGAAATCAGCTGAATTTCATATAAGTGGACTCGTCAAATTTCCGCTTGGCATACGGGATTCATACGCTACCATCCACATCGCATCCACAAAAAAAAATTGACAGTTCCACTTCGAAGTAAAATTGAATATGTTATGTAAGTCCACAATGTATTTCACTTCGAAGTGGAAGTGAGAGATTTCCGCTTGTCAAACGGAAATCGTGTGCCACGATCTTATTTGAAAAAGAGTCCACAAGGAGGGTCGCGCTATCGCAAAAGCAAAACGCGAAAACGCCGCGCTCCGCGTTTGACGTACGGCTCCAAAAGGAAAGGGTGACAACTGAATAGACAAGTGACGGGTGACTTTGACGGCGTGCGCTGTTTGGATACACACTTATGTCATGTCATAGACTTGTTTTGTTTTTAGTTTTAGTTTGTTTGATAGTTTTTCAGTCCCTACTCCTTAGTCATCGATCGGTCAATGACTAGTTCCTTAGTCCTTATTAATTACTGCGTGGATGTGTGTATTCCGGTGTGATTAATGATAATTGATCATCGGAAATTTGATTCGTTGTTTCCGGCATTTGTTAATGACTTTCTAGTTTCACACTAGTGTTCATTATGTCTCAAACTGTTGTTAAATCGGACTCACGTTTTAGTGGAAGTAATCCTGGACTTAATTCTGTACAAAACATTCTTGCAAGATCTGCCTCCGATTTTGCCTCCTTCGAATTGAAACAAAAAAATGAAATCAAGACATTAGGAAGACCGACACCAGATTTAAAATTATCGCAACCTTGCTCCAAAAAAAGAGAAGGTCGGTCTTTTATAAGACATTTCAAAAAAGATATTTACGAGAAAATCCAATGGATTTGTGGATGTGATGTTAAAAACGCTTTATATTGTTTTCCTTGCTTATTGTTTTTCAATCCAACCGTGGATATAAACTGGAGCCGCTTAGGAGTAACTGACCTGAATCATTTACAGGAAAAAATTAAAAGGCATGAATCATCAAAATCCCATTTGCAAGCTTGTATAGAATTTGCGTTACTCGGCAAAGTTGATAGTGTACAACGGTTGAGTCCTGCCTATCGCCTGGAACTTGCTCATCATAATGAAACTGTGAAAAAAAATCGCCATATTTTAAGTAGACTTATAAGTTGTGTGAAGTTTTGTGGTGGTTTTGAACTAGGTCTTCGCGACCACGTTGGCACGGAAGATGCTTCAAATCGCGGAGTTTTCAAAGAACTGTTAAATTACACTGCTGAGTTGGACAATGCTTTAGAAGAACATGTCAGAAACTCGACCGTTTTCAAAGGAACCTTGAAAGCAATTCAAAATGACATTTTAGACAGTATGTTGGCCGTGTGCAAGACAGAAATGTTAAAAGAAGTGGCAAGTGCTCATTTTTTGTCAATTCAGTGCGACGAGACTTCATATGTAAGTAATCACTGTGAAATGGCAGTGATATTGCGGTATGTTAAGGACTTTACTATACGTGAGCATTTCTGGACATTTTTACGAATCTATGATAAAACACCCAATGGTTTGGTAAATAGTATTCAGCAAGAAATAGACCCTTTGTTAAAAGACAATAATTATAAATTAATATCCCTGGCTTACGATGGAGCCAACATTGCAGGTGTTCAAGTGAAAATGCACAAAAAATACCCATGTGCATATTTTGCTCACTGCTATGCTCACGAACTAAATTTCATATTGCAAAAAGCTGCAAGTCAAAGTACAGAAGTTCGCGTATTTTTTAACGATTTATCTGGATTTCCAGCTTTTTTTTCGAGTTCTACAAATCGTAGCGATATAGATCAAATTGTGAGAGGAAGATTGCCGTTTTCTGCTCTGACTAGATTGAATTTTAATTCAAAAATAGTCAATACCGTTTATGAGAATAGGGAAAACTTGATAATATGCTTACAGGAAATTTCCAAACAAGTCGAACAAACAATTACGTGTCGAGAAGCGAGCTCTTTAGTAAGAACTCTCGAAGATCATGAATTTATGTTTTGGTTGACGTGTTTTCACAAAATTTTCTCTCATGCTGAAACGCTATTTGATCAATTTCAATCCAGTTATGCAGATGTTATTAAAATGAAGAAAGCAATTTCCACTTTTGAGGGATCTATACTAAGTATACGTCATGAAACTGATACAATCAAACAGGAATGGATGACTGAAAATACAGGTAAACGGCAACGATTGGATGACACCGATAGAAAAAATATAATTCTTAAAGAAGTATGCGATGTCATACTTTCTCAATTGAAATTCAGGCTTGCATATAGAGGACATTTGGAGGCAAATAACCTAGTCACAAATACTTCGTTTACATCTTTTAATATCAAGTTCCCAAATGATTCATTTAACAGCGTTATCAAGTCGTACCCGATAATCTTGAAGGAGAAGCTAAAAACGGAATTGGAAGTTGTTTATTCAAGAACTGACTTTTCACAATTGGAAAGCTCAACTGAAACCTTGGAATTTATTTTTAAATATGAATTGGCAAATATCTTTCCTGAATTTGTGAAATTATTGAAAATAGTTATGACAACACCAATGAATACTGTTGACCCTGACCGATGTTTTTCCACGGTGAAAAGGCTCAAGAACTTTCTTCGAAACTCAATGTCAAGTGACCGATTAAATGCTTTGGCAATGATGTCAATAAATAGAAACTTCGTGAATGTTATTTCGAACTTTGACGAAAAGGTATTGGATAGATTTTCTAAGCTTAAACACCGCCGTATGGACTTTATATTAAAAGATTAGAATTAAGTACTTGGACCTTTTATGAAACTCTGTAGGGATGTAAGCTATCATTATAATTTTTTTTTTGTTTTTTTGCCGAATCGATCAATGCTCCGATTTTTTAAACTGTTCCAAATCGATTTATTGTGATCTCATTTCGACTGACTCTCAGACTCGCTCTTGGACAAAGTATGTGGTTATTCTTTCTTGATTAAATGGTGAATGTATTATAACAAATTGCCACTGTTTCTTTGCTTGAATGTTGTCATTCTCTATAATCTATGGTAGGTATCACGATACACTTACACGGTATGCCGATGCGCATATGTGACGTCACGATGTAAGTAGTAAATGATTGCTCCAAAATCAACTCTAAAATACCATGAACACAAAAATCACAGCAAAATTAGTTATAACGATAAGTATCAAATATGTACAGGGTGATTCACTATATATTGACCCCCCGTCTAAGTTATTTTTAACAAGGTGTACAAAAAAAGTTTGGTACAAAAGTTGTTTGGTCTATACTAAATTTTTCAAATTGAGCAACATCATCTATGCAGGGTGTCCCAGAAGCTGTCCACAGCACCCAACTTTGAAATTTTAAATGAGACGCCTTATTGTATTTTATTTCGTTTTTGGATTCTACATTGAATTCTAAGTCAAATCTGTAAAAGGTAGATCTATATTATCTTTTTCCGTTTCCAAGATAGAGGCTATTGAATTTTGCGAAAAATACAACTCTAATACACTATATTTTGACTCTCCTCTAACACATTTTTTACAAGGTGTACATACAAAAAAAGTTGTATGCAAAAGTTATTTGGTTTATACTAAATCTTTTAATTCTGGCAGTATCGTTTATACGGGGTATCCCAAGAGCTGACCACAGCATCCAACTTCAAATTTTACATGGGACATGTATTTTATTTCATTTTCAGATTCTACGTTAAATTCTTAGTTAAATCTGTAGAGGAAAGATCTATCTTATCTTCGGCCGTTTTTGAGATAAAAGCTGTTGAATTTTACCTTATTTCGAGTGCTACAATACATAATAAAGTGTCAGCCTTTTGAAAATGAAAAGTAGTTTTTTTAACTAAACTAGAATCCTTTTTTTAACTTTTATGAGGCAGACTAAAACTTCAAAGCAATCTTTATTCAATATGGTTATCAAGAAACAAATCCTGAATTTTGGATTTTTCACAAAATTGAACAGACTTTATCTAGGTAGTGGCAAATGATATGATAGATTTATTTTATATAGATTTGACTCATAATTTAACGTATAATCTGAAAATGAAATAAAATACAGGGTATCCTATTCAAAATTTTGAAGTTGGGTGTTGCTTTTGGGACACCCTGTACGACGACTTAATATGGCCCATTTAAACAATTCATCATAAAACGAACAACTTTTGTGTTACACCTTTTTTTCTACAACTTGTGTAAAATGAGTTGAAGGGGGTCAAAATATTATTAGATTTTCCACAATATTTAACAGCTTTTATCTCAAAAGCGACAAGAGATGAGATAAATATACCTCATACACCTATGACTTAGAATCTAAAAATGTAATAAAATACAGGGTGTTCCATTTAAAATTTCAAAGTTGGGTGCTGCGGACCGCTTTTGGGACACAACTTTATTCTGTACACCTTGTATAGAATGAGTTAGAGGGGGGTCAATATATAGTGAATCACCCTGTACAACATCAAGCCTTAGTTAGTTAGTGGAAGAATTCTGCTTTCCTTCTGGATAACGGCCTGCGCGAAGCGTGTAAAATTTGAGACGACAAATTGGCATACCGCTTTGTGTGTATCGTGATGTGATAGGTTGATAGGTATAACATTATGGTTTATGGTTAATGGATTGATGATGTGATATCTTTTATTTTCACTCATATACTGTAAGGTATAATGTACCTACATCTACATATTTGGCGTGTGAACGAATGTGATTTTGTTAACGTGAATATTTGAATATACCGACTTCATTTTTCTACAATAATGTGAGTTTATTCCCAGGTTTATACTGTACAGGATGGTCCGTTATTCTAGGCTTCAAAATATCTAGCTAAATTTTCTTCAATAGCAAAATTGATAATAACCGAGATACAGGGCGTCAAAGTTTGAACAATATTGTTAATTTCAATCAGTATTTTCATTCTTAATGATTATTATTATTGTATGGCTGATCCTGCTGAAAATTGGTACTTGGAGGTTTTTTGGGATAAAAAATACAAATCCATTGTCTATTTAGTGAGATTTGATAGGGGGAACCACCTGCTGACCGCTTTGCATATAAATTAGGTACTGTCTGTTCATGGCTTTCCTGCGGTTACGTCATACCCACTTTTCCGTCTCTCTCCTACACATAAGCCTAGTTTACACCGATAACTCGTTTAGTTCGATCCGATAGGACCAAGTGGGTGGGGATAGTACGGTAGGACCAATGCTTGCTTCTCGCCCGTTTACATCGTCTTGCAACGCGTGAACTAAATGAGTACCCAAGCAATTCGTCAAAATGTCAAAAACAAGTCGAAATTATTCATCAACACAATTCGTAACCAAAAAAAACATAAGTCAGTACACTCAGATTGCCTTAGAAACTCAGATACAATAATAACAATCAACATAACCTCATAATTTTGATCCAGATCGAACCAAATTTAGTTCGGTACACCTACTGGCGGATAACGAACCAAGAGCGGACCAGCCTAGTCCGCAACTGTTTACACCATCCATTCGAACCAAATATTTGGTTCTGATATAGTTCGAATTTAGTACTTGGTCCGCGGACCAAGTTGTCGGTGTAAACCATAGATATATATATAAAATATCTATGTTTATAGGCTATTAAAAAAAAAATCACGTACGTCTGGACGAGGGTCTTTCGGATCAATTTGACAAATGTCACATGAGGAGTGTGGAGCGATCAATTTCCGACATACTGCCAAACGTCAAATACTGTGACGTGACCGCAGGAAAGCCATGAACAGACAGTGGTTACTTTTTTCCGCGTGATTATTGTACAGCCCTCGGTACAGCCATTTTCATTGCAAGATATGGCTTTTAGGTAAAGAAGGTATACGTGATCGAATTTGATTAACCCAGGGGTCAACCACTCTGTTTTCAAGAAATTCGAGTTTCAATGATGCAATACACGCGAATTTCATGAAATAATAAATTAACAAAAGCATAGACACAATCATATGTCTATTCCAGCATTGTTAAATGCATAAGGCCTCCGCATTTCATATAAAGATTTAACGTAGAAACAGAAACAAAAATGATTTTTTAGAAGCCTATTTTCATGTGTTGTCATTCTGTATTAGTCCGAGTAGAAATTTCTCGGAAACGATGTATTATTATGAATCAAGTTCACCTTTTTCACTTAAAAACGATGAGAATGATGGCGACCAAAATGTACAGGGTCATTCCGAATATATTGACCCATATGCTAGCGGCGTTATCTATGGAGATATGAAAATTTTGTGAATATGAAAGTTTAGATATCCATCTGAACTTTTCAAAAATTTTATAAAAAAAACAAATGACTCGAAATGTCAATATTTTTCCAAAAGTAGCATTTTTTTCAATGGAACCCCAGAGCTTATTTTCCTTTTCTTTATTTATTGTTCATGCATTTCCGCAAATATAGGCCTGATAACCTCTTTTGTTTTGCATAAACTCCCACTTTACCAGTCACTAACTCCGTAAAGGTTGTAGAAAGAGGAAAAACGCAAGATACCTCTTTGGTCCAGCACTTATTCTTGTACATTTTACTATTCTACCCTTTTAACCCTTGGCGGTGAAATGCACCTCTGCCAAGATAAACATTAAAATACACTTTTGACCCCTTTCTCTTCTTCTTACTGTATTAAAAATGGACACGGGATTTTTATTTTCCACCAAGTTTTTCATAAAAAAAACCCATTTCAGCAAGAGCTTTCATATTAATATCAAATATTAATTAAAATCAAAACTATCATTTCAACTTTGACACCCTGTATCATTACATTATGTTATTATCGATTATAGTATAAAAGTAAATTTTGCTTAATAGAATATACCTGTACCTGTTAAGGAAGCATAAAGAAGTAATTTGAGATGTGACCAGTGACACCTATGGCCAGAAGGGCGTCGTTTCCAAATTTTCGAATTTTCTCCTCCATCGCCAATATTGATAACATCTTTATTTTGTATTATGATAGGTCCTACTAAAACTTTTTGAGTCATTGGAGCGGATTCAATTTATACATTGCCGGACTTGGAAAACATGTCGTGAGTTGTATGTTTCATAAAAAAATTGCGCGCCATAGCCTTTTTTCGAATAATTCATATGATTTTCAACAAAAAATTACCCCTTTTTCTCGCCGACGCGACGCAGGTTTTTTGTGTAAAATAAACCATACTTATTTTGTCCTTCAAAGGGTTCAGTACCGTGAATTTTCTGTTTTGGAAACAGTCGTTTTTTCTCGTCTCGGAGAAAACACTCATGAGACCTTTCATGAGAAATTGAATGAGTATTTCGAAAAAAAAATGTGTCTAAAAAACCGTGGCGTATAATTACATATAATACACACACTGTATTTTTGAAATGACGCACTTCCGGCCATCGCTGTCTTATCTCAAACTACTCTATATGTTTCCTCAATATGAAAGATTTGTTCAGTTGTGCGGGAGCACCCTATGCACACGACGATGTTTGTACAAATGTCTTTCAAATAAATGACATCTTACATCTTACTGTGAAGTCTAACTCTGACCAGCCAAAAAACGGCACAAACATAAGAAATAAAGGAGCGAATAAGCCTGAAACTCGGCTTAGAAGCGCACATTAGTAATAACACCCCTCACTATAAAGACTAAGCAGTTTCTGGTGCAACAAGGGGATAAGTGCATAATTCTGAAGAAGTGAAATATCTGCTTATGTTTATATGGGTGATAAATAATTAATTGTCAAATATTGCACAATCTAGGCTAAATCGCATTGAATTCGTACAAGTTTGAGCAAAATAAAATTGAAATGGAAAGGGATGTTTGGGAAAATTTTGTTGAAAATTCCAAATTATGAAAAATATTTAGCAGATACGAAAAAGTCTAAATGGGCAACATGATTTTAGAAGATAATGTTAAATATGTACAAACGTTTTTGAAATTTTTATTCTGAATAAGTTGAAGCAAAAAATTTGTTACGTGGGACCAGCCATTTTTGACATAATATTTTCCACCTATCAAAAGATATTCGAAGAAAACTGATTTTTGGCGAATTTTGAAACACTACCAACTCCGCAAACTAAATTTTATCGCCGGCACCATTAAGATGCTGTCAACCATCAAGCAGGGTTGCCAATAGGAATAGGGCATGCAATCTCGAAGGTATATCGATCGATATCCCGAGACTTTCGATACCAAAGGTGCCCAATCCCGGGGACCGAAAAATAAAACCTGCAATGAAATCCGAAGAATTTTCACGTATTCAGCATTTTATTACAGATTTTAAATTAAAATGGAGTAAAATAGACTTTCATGTAGGTACCTAAGTATAGTCCCCTTCGGATTAGTAAAAAACGCAAAAAGACAAATTATGCGGTTTGGATGCATCAGTTTATTATCTCATGAATATATCCCTGGTTTAACCATATCCGATCCCGGGAATTTTCGAGACCAATTTTGTCTCGGCATCCCGGGATTGCAAGCACAAGTGGCCAACCACAAAACAATTTTTTATGTGGTCAACCGCCTCTATGCGAATCTTGTGAGCGGCCAGTACCGGTGTTGTCAAGTTAATTAGATGCTCACAATTCACAGGATAAATCGAGGGATAAATTGTGGCCATAAAAATGAAATAAAATACATATTATGATATTACGGGGTATAAACCATGTGACTTAGAAAACATCTGATTCCTGAAAAAGCATGTTACACGTTTACAGTAATTTTTTTTTGGAAGTACAGTGACAGTTCAAAATTTTAGGTTGAAGTCGTGAAGGTTGTCAAAGTCACGCCTACGCGGGATGGCGGATGGTAGCATATGAGTCCCGTTTGCCAACCGAAAATTTGACAGTTCCACTTCGAAATTAAATCGAATGTAACTCAGGCATAACTTGAACCTTGAATTCTCAAATATGTCACAATGATTTTTTAAGTGTCACTTTCAGGAATCAGCTGAGAGTCGTGACGTACTTGGAAACGATCTATTACAGAATGTTGTTGCAAGTAAGCAATTTTGCTCTAATTTGACAATGCTGTTTGTGGTGATGAATGGCTATTTTTTTTTTAATTTATCCATTGGTTCATTGGCGTTCAACCTGTGTGATAAAGAGTACACACTCTTCCATTAATTTACGGATTTTGTCATCTCCACTCCTTTCATTGAATTTTGAATTTCATCTCGGATTTCATTCAAGTTTATTAATATGTAGTTTTAAGTTGATGTGACTAAAAATACATATTTGTTCATTAATTTATTATTTTAGCTATCCTCACCTCTTTCTCACCCTAGAGGTTGAATTTTGAAAAACAGCAGAAAACGTGTGTTTCATTAATTTCATTCAAGTTGTTGATATGACCAAATATATATCATTTTTAGTTTTACCAGCACTGTCCTCTTCTCTCCTTTTCGCCTTTTCAGGGGATGAGTTAAGAAAAAAAGACGAAACACGTGTTTATTATCCATATTCAAGATCGTCATAATGAAGTCGATGTGACCAAAAATACAATTTTTTTATTGATTTATGAATTTTTCACACCTCCACCCCTTTAAACCCCTCAAGGGTTGAATTTTGGAAAACGACGAAACACATATTATTATATTTCATTGATTTCATTCAAAATATATGAATATGAAGTTTCAAGTTGATATGACCAAAAATACATATTATTTTTTCATAAACATATAATTTTTTCTACCTCCACCCCACCCCTTATGAATACAGCGTTTCCAAAATAAAATCATGTACATGGCACTTTATGGGGCTATTGGCAACGGTAAGAGATACGACGTTACTTAAATGCATAGAACTGATTATTTCTATGCTTAAATGGAAGAAAAAGTAGCGTATTTGTATGCCCAAAAATATTCAGCCTCCGTTTTATTTTGAATCGATACCGTGATGTAAATACAGGCTCAAAAAAGAAAAGGTACATTTTCATATAACCTCAATATTTTGCTTATTATAAAAGCTAACACTTTCAAATTTTTAGGATATGGGTAAGAGGATATGACGATTCTAAAAACGGCGTCAAAAAAATTGTAGGTCTACTATGTTGCGTCCAGCCAAAGTCAAGTCTGTTTTTTTCATGGAAGTCATATTTTAGAAAATCATTTTTGTTGCGGATTTTGAAAATGGAGAAATTCTATATGGCTCTCATAAGAAAAACAAAAGTTGACCTCGGCCGGACGCAACATAGTAGGCCTACAATGTTTTTGATACCGTTTTAAGAATCGTCGTATCCTCTTACCCATACCCTGAAAATGTTAGCTTTCATAATAAGGGAATTATTATGGTTTTTCAAAAATTGTCATTTTTCTTTTTCACCCTGTATCTACATCACAGTATCGATTCAAAATAAAACAAAGTTATAATATTTTTGGCCATAGAAATACGCAACTTTTCTTCCATTTAAGTGACGTCGTATCTCTTACCGTTTCCAATATCCCCATGTACATACATCATTTTATTCTGGACACACTGTATATACCGGGCTTTTTAAAATATCAAGTAAAACCTAAAATTGAAATAGCCATCTTCCAAACAAATTTTGGCAGTTTTGTATTAGCGACTACGGTCAATCGAATGACGTTAACGAGTTTTAAAAAAAAATTGCCTGTGGTTCCAAAAAAACAAGGAGGTCTAGAAAAAGTTCGTCAACGTCATACGATTGGCCGTAGTCGGTAATACAAAACTACCAAATGTTATCAAATTTGTTCACAAGATGGCGACGGTATTTCAGTACAGCATCTGCATTGGGCTGTGTCAAATTTCATGAAAAAACTATTCAACATTACAAATTCTGTGGCCAAATTGCTGCCCTTTACATAAATACCAGGAAAGTTTTTGTCTCGTAAACCATGCAAGAACAAACCAATCACAACAAATTTATATGAAAATGAAATTCAATAGACATGAACGAATAGAAAAACCAACGAGAAATTGACATAAAATTCACAACAAATGCAATAAGATAAAATCAAAATAACACATATGAATAAATGAGAATCAATAACTTAAAATAATTCTGAATTTTTCAACTAATGGATGGATCGTGAGAGTGTCGCGGTAGAAAAAAATGTCTTATCGGTGGAATATGGCGAAATACATATAGTTTCAGAAGTTTTGCATCACAGTAAAATGTGTTAAAACTTGGATTCTGCATCAGTTATCAAAGAAGTGATGGTGCATTTCCAAACTTCAATCCATTTATCAGTTTATGTGCCCTGGCAATTTTTCACAAACATTTTTTGAGTGCCCTTTTGTCATATTTTAAAAAGAGGTTGAAAACCTTTTCACTATGTAGTATTTGATAAAAATGGCTAGCACCATTCCAAAGAGGGGCAAAAGTTATGTACAGGGTGATTGTTTATATTTTACTCAATGGATATCTCAGTTAACTTTCGTTCTACAAAGAAGTTTAAATGAGCAAATTTGCAGTATTTTCCATGAACATTCAGAATCCGATACTGAGAAATGCCAAAATGCATCAAAAACCGAAAATTTTTACAAAACATGGTATTTTTCAAATGGAAAGCCCTGTATATTTTTGGCTAGATTAATAGATCTTTTTCTTCTGATTCCAAATATACCATACATGTTGGTATTTGTTTCGGCCGAATTTGAACTTGAATAGCAAGTTCAAATTCTCTAAAGATCTCATCAAGGGGACATTATCTTGATCTTTGTTGCTAAGATACGGTAGAATCCAGATCAACGTAATGTGATTCTTATGAGACTTTGAACTTGAATAGCGCAAAAACGATGGAGATGCTGGAAAACCTTTGTTACCACTTGAGGCAGTTTTGGAGATAAGTTGTTTCATAAGACTAAGACTAATTATTTATACCTATTCATTTCTTATACCATCTCCTGAATTTTTGTAGAGAGTGTCTGATGCCCTGGGAATTGGAATTACAACTCTTAAAAAGATCAGTTCTCATGGAATCAGAATTGATGAGGACTTCAAGGCATTCACGTCAACTGCAGTCCTGTGATCAGAAAGATAGATGGATTAATGGAGCAGTCATACGTTGTTGAGAGAAGAATCCGGTTTTTAAGGGCTGTTGTCATTGGATGAATATTTTGAACAGGCAGAATTTGACATTATTTTAGTTTATATTTAGTTCGACTTGATTTCAGTTTCCTCACTTATGTTTCGCTGGTATTTTTCTGTAATAAAATTATGTTTATTATTTTCTTCTCCCATAGTTAAGTTATATGACTTATTAATCATGCACCTTTTATGATTGGACAGGAGATGATGTTTTGCAGTTGATAACAACTGATCTAAAAAATGTTTTCTTATAATCTGTCACCCCCCTAAAATGGCCGTTATTTCAAGAGTTATAAATAAATTATTATTAATTTATCATTTTTGTATAACTTAAAATAACGGCTATAGGTGATTGGCAAATTACAAGGAAAATCCTTTACACCGCATTCTCAAAAAACACAATAGTTTGATGTTTTGTTCTTTTTGTTCATGAAACTTGAAAAAATGCATACACCATTAAAGAATCAAAATATACACTCACGGTCGGATACATCATAGCATATGCCTAAAATCTGATAAAACTCTGATATTATAATATAATGAAATATGATCGTTTATAAGGCTTATATAAGCCTTACAGAGGCATCCTGCATCAGTTATCAACAAATTATTGGTGCATTAAAATAGTTCAATCAATCTGTCAGTGGATGGGTCATGGCGATTTTATTCAAAATATTGTTCAGGGCCCTTTTTTCATTATTAATAAAAAAAAATTGTGTGAGTTTTGGAAAAATTGTCTAGCACCATCCAAAAAAGTAAATTTGTGTACTTTATGAAAATTGAAAAAAATCGCTTGTTTAGTGAACCGACAAATGGATTTAAGTTCTTTAATGCACCATTACATCTTAGATAACTGTTGCAGTTGAAGAGAAATCGCCCATACTCTCAAAGAGGTCCTTTAATCAAATGAAGAAAAGCAACGACGTAGATCGTTGTTTTTCTTCATTTAACTGTTGCAGGATTAAATTAAGTTTTATCAAATCTTAGGCTGAATCTACTTTCCGCCACCAAAGTGGTGTATTAAATTTCGTTTACCCAATAATTTAAACATTTAAAAAAATGCTGACTAGCTGATTTCTCGTGGGTTGATGGTCGTCCACTGGTTGCCTATTAATTCTGGGACCGATAGAACGATCATATCGAGAGAAAGAGAGAGACAGTAAACGGAGAATTATATGGAGGTGATCGTTTATCTCTCTCATATGACCATTCTATCGGTACCTGATGATGAGAATAAACCCGGAGAGATCACGATTGTGGGTCTTTTGCATTAGGGGTGCTTTCTTAGTTTTTTATTAAAACGTGTCTATATAGAGGAACGATTGCTTATTAATATAATAAGAGAATACCGTTTGTGAACTATTATAAATAGAAAACAACGCTTTGCAAAAACCCAAAATTGTGGCGATTGTGATCTCTTCGGCTTCACAATCAATGGACCTTCCCCGATTAACTCCCAAAGGCTTTTTCTTTTTTAATAATGATATCTTTACTGGACTACTATATAAATGTATTTTTTCACTCTCTCGAGCTTGCAATCCCTCCATGTGAGGATTTTAAAAAACTACATATCTTGCAATTCCGTTCTAAATTATGTTCTCAATGCACAAACAGAAGCGAACTGAAATAGCGTAGCATTGCGCACGCTATCAGTCGCCTAGTCTACCGATCGCTCGTATCCGAATGGTGGATATACACGCGACTACGCTTCCAATGGATGATCAACCTGAATACAAAATTTAATTAGATAACAATTCTGAACGTGTTTTGGAGAGCGTTTTGGAACATTGTTCGGCTTCATCTTGAAATTTTATGATATTGATTAGCTACGACTATGGAGGACTATAACTAGGAGACGAACCGACATACGAATATCCCTGAAATTCTGTCCCTCTTTTTGCTTAGTTCATTTGAGGGCGCTGTTGCTAGTGGCTGTTATTTAATCATTATCATGGTAACGTTTATTGCTTGTCAATAATTTGTCAAGATACTTTTATCACATTTTCATTCATTTTTTTCCAAATTTCCACTTCACATTCCACATGCGATACATTCTCTATAAAGAAAAAACTGAGGATGAATCGTCGCAGCATCGTGTTTCAAGCCCATGGTTTGTTCAATGACAACAGTCTGTCAATGAACGATATGACGTCACTCACTCAATGCAATCAAACAAAAAAATATGAAAATTCTAGAAATTTCAGAATAATGTATAACAAGAAATATATTCATGATACCTATTATCATCAAATAGTGAGAGTTATGATGCAACCTAGCTATTGTCTTCTTGATCTTCAAGACATCGCAGACGTTCTGGGATAGAGTCGATTCGAAGTTCCTGCCCTGGTCCGAATGCAGCTCCAACGGGACACCGAAACGGCAAAACCATTCCCTAATCAAGACATCGGCAACGGTAGCCGCCTCCTGGTCTGGCAAGGCATTCGCTTCAGCCCACTTGCTGAAGTAATCCATGGCGACCAAGATGTATTTATATCCTTTGTCTGATTCAGGGAACGGTCCAGCCACGTCGATCGCGATCCTTTCAAAGGGGCTTCCCACGTTGTATTGACGCATAGGAGCTTTTGGACGTTTCGGGGGTCCGTTACTTGCCGCACATACGGCACATTTTCTGCACCATTCCTTCACATCGGCTTGACAGTTGACACAGTAGAACCGCTCTCACAGTTTTCCCAGCGTTTTCGTCACTCCTAGATGCCCACCCGTGACGCAATCGTGGACTCCCCTCATCACTTTTGTCTGCCGGCTTCGGGGAATCACTATCTGCTTCCGATCTTCTGTGCCATTCAGATTCTTCACCACTCTCTTCAGGATGCCGTCATCAAGAACCATCGAGTCCCATTGAGCCCAGTAGGACTTCGCGGTGGTCGAGAATCGCGCGACTTCTTGCCAGGTTGGTCGTTGGCCCGCCTGTTTCCATCCGATGACAAGCTTCAGGTCTTGATCTTTCTCCTGGTACCCTGGTACTCTCGAAGTGACCTGATGGTCTGCCAGGAATCATCCACCACAGTCGTCCTGCAAGTGCTCGCTTCCTTTTCCTCGGCTCTTTGACAGTGCTTACATTGTTCTGGACAAGGTCTCCTGGACAGAGCATCAGCGTTGTTGTGGCTGGATCCGGCTCGATGTTCCGTGTCAAAGTTGAACTCTTGAAGTCTCTCAATCCAACGAGCAACTTGACCCTCCGGATTCTTGAACTGTAGGAGCCATTTGAGCGCGGCGTGGTCGGTTCTCAGCAGAAACTTTCTCCCGTAGAGGTACTTGTAGAAGTGCTCTACCCCTTTGACTACTGCCAGGAGCTCCCTTCTCGTGACGCAGTAGTTCCGTTCCCGCTTCGACAAGGTTTTGCTGAAATAGCCGATCACCCTTTCATGTCCCTGCTGGATCTGGGACAGTACTGCACCAAGTCCTACATTGCTGGCATCTGTATCCAGGATGAAGTCCCCCTCAGGTAGTGGGTAGCCTAAGATGGGCGCGCTGGCAAGTGCCCTTTTAAGCCTGTCAAAGGCCTCCTGACAATCCTTGTCCCAGTGGAAGCGTCTCTCTGCCTCTGTGAGCCTGTGAAGAGGCCGAGCGATGTTCGCAAATCCCTGGACATAACGCCGGTAGTACGTGCACAGACCCAGGAAACTTCTTAGCTCGTGGAGGTTCTTTGGTACTGGCCACTCCTTAACTGCCTTCACCTTTTGCTGGTCAACGGCTACTCCCTCAGCCGACACGATATGACCCAGGTATTGTACTTCTCTCCGGAACAGTTGGCATCTCTTTGGACTCAGCTTCAAACCGGAACTTCTGAGTCTCTGGATTACCTCCTCCAAGTTCTTCAGATGGTCTTCAAATGATTTGCCAACCACAATTATGTCATCCAGGTACACCAGGCATGTTGACCAGGATAGTCCTTTGAGAACAGCAGTCTCCATCAGCCGCTCGAATGTAGCAGGTGCGTTGCATAACCCAAATGGCATAACAGTGAGGTCTTTTGAAGAGGTGACAACTAACGTCTCCATCTCTCCGGTGAACTCAGAGATAGTCTTCTCAGTCTCACATAACTGTCGCACCACGGAGGAAATTGAAGAGCAGAGTCCCAACGGCGTTCCCTTCGCCAAGCTCACTGAGTGATAGTTGACGTTAATCACTCTGACAGGCACTCACAGTCCTCTTCACTTGTACCAAGCTCTTTCCACAAGCAATTCCTCGGCCTATTTCGGAGTCGTTTAGTCTAGGCTCAAACATAACGGTGCCTCCTTCTTTGACTTGTCCATCCAGACGACCCCACAGAGTCATCTCGCTCCTCTCTGGAATCGAAGCATCCCCAGCTAGCAGTACACGAACCATCTCCTCTTCCTTCCAAGGTGCCATGCCTGAAATCCAATTGAAAGCCTTGGGAGTTCATGATGTCCATCCCGATGATGATTTCTTCTTCAATGTCAGCAACCAGCATTTGATGTTCGAAGCTGATGCTTCCCAGAGTCACTGTCGCTTCCACTTTACCATGCATTTTTGCCAGGTCTCCTGTTGCAGTTCGTAGTCGCCACTTTTGGTCTTATCATTGTCGGTGTTGTGACAATATCGGGCCTGATGATCGTCTTCGTCGCACCCGTATCCAGCAGCATGGTGCGATGTTCTCCATCGATCAAGCCATCTACAAACACGCTGTTCTGTCTGGGTCCTAAAGAGGCGACTATGGCGGTTTTCCTTGGGGCATACTGGTTACAGGTCGACGATTGCCCCTTTGCATCGACCCTCGCTAGTTTTCCGACGTCGAAGAAGGTGCCCGTATCTCCTTCTTGCATCGACTACGAATGTGGCCAAGCTTCCCACAATTCCAGCATCGTAGCTCCCTTCGCTTGGACGCCTCCATTTCCTTGACGACTCTCCTCACATTTGCGTCGAAGGAGTCTTCCTTTGCGAGATCTTGTTCCTCCATCCTTCGCACGCGCGCAGGAAGCTTGACGGATTGCTTAGCCGCTTCAAACTCCAGGGCTTTTGCCAGTGCATCCACCAGTCTGTCAGGACGATGAAGTATTAGGGACTGCCTTATCTCCTGATCCCGAAGACCATCCAAAAAGGCCTGCACTGCCAGCCTCTCCATCACATTTTCTGGCGTGGTTGGATAAGCCAGTCTTGCCAGGCGAGCAACATCCGCTTCAAACTCCTGCATGGTTTCGTTGGACTTTTGAATGCGGCTCTTCAACTGGGAATGGTAGACATGCTCCAAATGAGTTTGACCATACCGCAGCTCCAAATGCTTCACCAGAACATCGTAGTCCTCCTGTTCCTGGGTGTTCAGCGTCTGCAGGATTTCCGTCGCCTCCCCACGAAGTGCCAGTTTCAGTGCCAGAGCTTTCTCGGTTGCGGTCCATCCATTTGCCCTTGCCACTGCCTCGAACTGACGATGGTAATTGTTCCAGGACAGCTTGTCATCAAACTGAGGGGCTTTCATGTGGACTCGCACGGTATCTGACTCGATTTTAGCACCTTTGCTCTCGAATGTCACTTCTGGTTGTTTCTTAATCACTGCTACTTGTCTTCGCACTTCCTCGATTTCTTCTTCCAAAGTCTTCATTGTATCTCCAAAAGTTTTGCTTCAAATCGTTGCTCAAGGTTCTCAATTTCTTCCGTTACCTGATCCATCCAGAAGTTGCGTAGTTGTCCGCCAGCTGTTCCTTGATTTTCTCCTCCATTATTCTAGAAGATTCTACAAACTTCTCTTCCAACTTTCTGGAATTCTCCATTTTTCTGGAGTTCTCTTCCATGGCTCTAGAGGATTCTTCCAGCTTCTCTTCCACTTTTCTAGAGTTTTCTTCCAATAATCTTTTTACTGCGTTGGGATCGGGAACTTCAAATTGGAACGTATCAGGATTCATGCCTTCTTCCATTAAAGCCTCACGAAGCCTTGTTTGTAGATCAGTTTTCTTACCGCTACTATCCAGGTCACGCTCTTCCAGCTCCTTCTTCAACTCAGCGACCTTCAATCCGGTTAAAAACACTAGTTTCGCAGCCATTACTGCGAATATTTATGTCCGTTTCTATAGCTCACAATAAATCCCACTTCTGACACCAATGTAGCAAGTTTCGCTATAGAAAACACTGTTCAGCTTTAAATAATTTATTTCACAAGTCACTATGTACAGAACTCACTATTCACAAACAAAATCACAGCTTATTTATGTTTTACGATTTATATTTCACGACGTATTCAGAACTGGACTGGACCGTACTAGACTTGAAATGACGGATCTTATTATATACCCACGCCAGGATTGAAAGAACATTCCAGATATTTTTAGAAAAGCGAAGAATGTTCGACGCCATATAGCCTTGCTAGAATGTACCAGAAGAAGGCAATTCTACAAACATGGAGAAAGCGCCCAATATGTGCTAACCATGAAACTATAATATACTCTGTGTTTTAGTATCATGTTATTTATCTATGAACAGAATCAATCATTGGTCGACCCATAGATAAAAAATATATATGGTCGACCGTTGACCTGTACAGTTGAATGTGCGCCCCTTTTGCTCTCGCGAACTTTTCCGTTGAATTAATATTTCAATCTTTCAACTAATTACCACGAGGTATACCTATATGGATGTTTCACCGTTTAGGTTTGCCGAAATTCTCTCAAAGCCGCGTTTAAAAGTCTTAAACAAATCAGAATGGGTGCATAAGTAACGTGTTTTCCGGTATTGTTGTGGACCTCCTGGGTTTTGATCTATTTTGGGGTAAAGCGCAAGTCTAGAACAGAATAGGCTAAAATTCAAATGATTCACCTAGATCATTCTAAAGTAGAGTACGATTCATCTAAGAACTGTATACTCCCGATGTCTTCCTCTCTCTCAGGCTGCGTGAGGGCCTCATATAGCGTGAGAGAGACGAATACCTGGT
>OY293305.1:21012258-21044291 GCA_958502075.1 Orchestes rusci | reverse complement strand
CCGTCGGTATCGGTAACTACCGACATTTAACGGTTGCGCGGCCGATGGGATCATGACGACGCTATTCTGTATGCCATAGTTACCGACTGTCGGAAATGCAACCGTCAACTATCGTTATATACCGATATCGATCGATTTGGTACGTTCAGCCAATGAGCGATAAGCAGACCTGTCAGATCCGTCCACGAGCGTATTCCATTTCGCCGCTCAGATGACATTTTTGGATTTGCTTTGAAAGGTTTGTGTTTTTCGCTCGTTATCGAATAAAAAAAATTACTACAAAAGCTATAAGGTCAGTGAATTTTGTGCATTCATTGTCACATTTATTCATTTAGATATGAAGGCAAGTCGAGACAAAACTTTTGCGTCAAGTTATAGGAACTTGATGAAGGATTCGCAACTAACAATGTCGACTATTTGAATGAAAATAATTAAGTGTATGTCCTCCATCTATTATACAAAATATAAAGAGTCAATCTTGCTGCTTGTAGCAGTTTACTTTTTTTACATTTCTAGATAAAGAGTTTACAAATTATCGCGCCAAAATATCACGTTCTCAAAATATGAACTTTTTACTCGATTTGAGGTACTTATTCAAAGTATATTCACTCGAATCTATCTACCGGTTTGTTATATTATTTGTGTGTCTGTGTGGAACTTGGAGTATATTTGGCGTAGGTATACCTAAGTACAGTAATATGGGGTGAATTCAAACGGGCTTTTCAGTTTCTTTTTAATGTTGCACTGTCGTTTGACATTAAAAATTTACCAATGTCCAAGTATTTATTTTACCTCTGTGTAGATTAACAAAACAGAATGATCAATCAAAAAACTGATAATATAATTTTTTTTATGATTGAATATTGTTCGAATTCATTTCAAGCAATTTTGCCTAGGGCGTCCCGGAACTAGGTTGAAATATTTGAACAGTATTCTCTACACTAAAAAAAAAATATTATTTACCATACACAATTTTTTTGCGAAAACGCTTTGTTTTCGAGATAACAAGATGTCAAAGATATATTTTTATTTTTGTTTTATCTAAACAAATCCCATGAAGGGTCGAGTGAAGCATCTGAGAGAAAAACGCTTTATTCTTGGAGTGTGGTTGGCATTTTTGTGCTCAAGTGAAGAATTTAGAATTTATTTATTTAAAGATTATACCTGTTCATTCCTTTAATTTATTCATGGTACTACTATATTGTTTATAAGGTAAATCCACAACAACTGTTTTACTATAAAAACTTGATTATAGACTTGAACCTAGCTATATTATTGACTATTATTCTCTTTAAATTCATATGTTTCTGTTCGGTTTGAGTTGCGAGGTGTTTGACGCTTCGAGTGAAATCATATAAATTCAAAGTTATCATGAATGTATAGTGTGATTGTGTTATTAGTAGATGCATGGTCATATTGAGTGATAATAATGCAGTTAATATTGGGAAAGCAATTTTTGAATTGAATTTTTATCAAACATTTATCAAAATCTTTTCAGCAAATCGCAGTGGTTTAATATCGCATAGAGGGACCATATATCATCAAACAATAAATCAATAAATATTGAATCAAATACCTATCTCCAATGTCATATTTTAGAAAAACTTGCAAATATAATATTATCACTTAGGTAGAAACCTTTTATAAAATACCAAACTGGTAGTGTTCAGTTTGGTTTTTTGGTGGTTTAAGTGATAATATATTCGCGATTCAATGTAGAATATATTTTGTAATAGTCTAAATTATGTTGAATGAAATACCTATCTCTAATGTCATGTTTTAAAAAAATATATGCTTATTTATTGTCACTTAAACTTTTAATAAAATACTAAATTGGACACTATAATGAAAAATATCTTTAAAAATATTCTAAACGTACTTAATAAATCCGCCAATTCAAGGTAAAACTTTAACTACGAAACAAATATCAACATCGGTAACGGCCACCGTAGGGTTGGCGAGATCACGGTACAGATACCGATTCTCGTTGGCTTGATTTACCGATATTGGTCGGTAACTAAGCATACAGAATAGCACACAGAGCGGCTTGACGATAACTATCGGTATGTGACAGTTACCGATACCGACGGCTCTCGGTAACGTGTACAGAATAGCGCCCCTGGGGTAGTCCAGTTTTCATCGGTATCTTCTGCGATAGGGTGTCATTCACTTTGACTTGATAGGTCCTGTCAGTGAGGTAGCTTTCTATCAGCTTCGTTGTATCAATTGAGACTCCTACCTCCAACATTTTGTAGGTTGGTCCTTGATGCCAGACTTTGTCGTAGGCACGCGTTATGTCCAGCAAGACTGCGGCCGTAACAGTTTTCCTTGAAAATCCTTTTGTTATTATTCCTGTGAGTGTCAGTAGCTGGAGTTCGGAGTTCCATATTGTTCAGATGGGAGTTTGTTGATGTCCATTACTTCATCCATTAGTCTGGTTATTATACATTTTTCAACTACTTTTCCTGTGGATGACAAGAGGCTAATTGGTCGATGATTTTGCGGCATTTTTGGTGACTTATCTTTCTTTTGTATCATGATCATTATTGCATTCATCAATCTCCTCGGGTAATATTGCAAGCGTAGAACAGCGTTGGTTATACATGGTGTCCCTGAAATGACTGTACAACGCTTGACCAAAAATAAGGCGATCTAGGCAAACTTACCTATCCAAAATTGCTTCGTTAAGTCTATAGTGGTCGTCAAAGATTCAAACAAATTTTGGTTTTTCCTACATTTTTAAAAAATTCACAAATCGATTTTGATAATTTTTGGTACATAGTCTTGGACCATGAAATTACGTTTTTTGTTTCTATAGCGAACGGTCGTGATTGATCGCAAGTGTTATAAAAGTGACTTCACATGTTATTTTTCTTTATTTTTTTTTGTATTAACTTTTTGATAATTCAGATGCTTTTATCTAATAGTTCAAGCTATTGGGGAGTTTTTCTCTTTTATGAGAAATTTTGCTGAGATGAGTGGTTCTGCCAGATAAAATGTATTTTCAATTAGGTACACAGATATTTTATTATTGATTTATTTTTTTCTTGCATAACTACTTATCCCAGCAAATTTTTTCAAGAGAGGAAAAAACTTTATCACACACTGGGTTATTGGATGAAAACATCTGAATTATCATAAAGTCAATTCCATACAAAATCAAAAGGTATAACTGAATATGACGTCACTGATTTTTTATGAAATTGACTTTCTGATGATTCAGATGTTTTCATCTAATAACCCAGTTTGTAAGAAAGTCTTTTCCTCTCTTGAAAAAATATGCTGGGATAAGTAGTTATGCTAGAAAAAAATATCAATAGAAAAAAAATCTGTGAAGCTAGCTGAAAAAATTTTTTTTTGGCACAACCACTTATCTTAGCAAAATTTTTCAAGAGAGAGAAAAACTCCCCAATACATTAAACTTTTGGTTAAAAATGTCTGAATCATCAAGAAGTCAATGCCAAAAAAAAATCATAAGAGATAACTACATATTATGACGTCACCTTTATAACACTTCCGGTTAATTTCAACTGGTCGCTATAGAAAGAAAAAACGTTATTTCATGGTCCAAGACTAGGTACCAAAACTTATCAAAATTGATTTGAACGTTCTTGAAAAATGTAGAATCTTTTTGAACCTCTGTAGACTTAACGAACCAATTTTGGATATAGGTAAGTTTGCCGAGATCACCATATTTTTGGTTAAGGAATTTGTGGTTAAGCGTTGTACAGTCATTTCAGGGAAACCCTGTATTTACTAGTTTCATCAGCATCCATCGAGGGAGGAGAGTTAGAGATTTGTTATTTATCCCATCCTTGCCTGGTGCTTTTCGTTTTTTTCAGTGTTTTGATTATCGCCGAGATTTCCTCCAATGTTACTGGCTTTTTGACCACTCCTGATCTTGGCAGCTCTCTCAGTTTTCGATGGCATTCATTGACCTCCTGTATGAATTCTACCTTCGTCCGGGTGCGTGTTGAATGTCCTTTCTTCCTGTTGGGTTTTTGCCAGTAGATCCGCCTTGCTCTTGTCGTGGTATACCATACCATTTGGGCCTTGGAGAAGGGAAATGGATCTTCTTTTTTGTCATAGTTTTCTCTGGAATTGCCAGGCTGATCCTTCTTGTGTTGACATTTCTCCAATTTTATGGTCCCACTTTTTCTCTCTTCATTTTTGGAGCTTCTCTCAGGCGTTGGCTGTGCTGGTTGAGCGTGATTCTGTCATTTTCCAGGTGAAATTTCGACTCTTTTTTAAGGATCTTCAAAGTTGGGGGTCACTACTACTGTTTTCGAAGCTTTCTTCATCGCATTTATGATTAGCTGGTCAAAGTGTTTGGCGTCTTTATCTAGTTTGGCATTAGAGTTAATTGTTCCAATTTTTGGTTTGGTATCTTTGAGTATGGCTTGGAATTTCGGCCAGTTGGTGAAGGTTTTTGTCTTCTGCCGTGATCCAGGTGTTACTTTTTTTTTGTATTAGCTGCACTGGATTGTGGTCGGATGTTCCACCTTCCAGGGATCGATTTCGGCATCCATCTTTAGATTTTTTACTATTGCAAAATCTATTATGTCAGGTTTTCCTCTGCCTTGTGGGATATGTGTTGGGATTGTTGGTCCTACTATCGTGGCCTGATGTTGATTGGCGTAGCTGACAATTAATTTTCCTCTTCTGTTTGTAGTGCTGCTATTCCATATATGGTGTTTGGCGTTGAAGTCACCTATTAGGACTGTTTGTTTGCTTTCTTTGAGTAGAGTCGCAATGTCATCTGGGTCGTAAGGTGTGCGAGGTTTACTATAGATCGATGACACTATAATTTTCCCCATATTTGTCGTCACTACCAATGAGATTATTTCTTGATTACATCTGTCCCTGTCTAGTACTTGATGAGTGAGGTTGTTGCTAATGAGTAGAGCTACTCCTCCACGTGCTCCAAGACGATCTTTTCTGTAGGCAGAGTATCCAGGCAGAAACAGCTTATCTTTGCCTGACATCCAAGTTGCCTGCAAAGCCCAGATGTCAGGCTTGTATTCACTTGTTAATTGTTCTAATTCTTTCTTCTTTGGTGAAATACTTTGGGTATTCCACGATATGATTGTCAGTAAGTTTTCATTTATTGACTGGTGACTTCAAAGCTTCTTTGATCAGATCCCGGATTGCGGGGATCAGTTGAGCTGCTACATTTTTGACAATTTCATCTTCGAATTCCATCAGCACTGCAGGATGACTGGTGGAAATGTAGTTGGTTTTGGGGTCACTTGATTTCTGATCACCTGCACATTTCACGCATTTATTTGAAAACGTGCAATGTTTCTGGACATGTCCGTACTTTTGGCATTGGTAGCATTGTTGTGGGTCTTTGCTCCTCCTGAGTTGTTCCATTGTTATGCTCAGGTTATCAATGTGAGTCACTCCAAAAATCTCTTTCTTTGTCGTCTTTACTAGGAATAGTCCTGATGGCAATTTTGTCTGGAAGCTTTTCATGTGATGGACCACTGCATCGTTGAAACCTTGTTCCTTCAGATCTGCCACTATGTCTATTTCTGCACTGCGAGATAATCCTTTAATAGCCGCATGGAAAGTTTTTTCCCCTGGCTGAATATATGTAAACGATGAACGGTTCTCTCTTTCGAGAAGGTTCGATAAGTTGCGAAAATCATCAATGGTGAATGGATAGATCTTCGTGTGGTCTTTGATGATCGTTGCCTTGTCGAACTTGATGTTTTTATCCCTGAGAGTAATTTTGAATGTTTTCCATTCGTCATTTCCGCTCACATTTATTGGAGGGATTCTTTTGGCCAACTCAGCGAACGTAGGCTTCGTCGGTGTCTTCTTTGTCTCTTTTGTTTTGTTGTTTTTTCCCGTTGAACTGGACAGCGCTGGGAATTCGTCGGATTGCATCTCCGTTTCACTATCTTCCTCGCTGGTACTAGTGCTTTGTACCCTCTTTTTCTTTCGTGCAGGTTCATCTTTGGTTGTTCTGTCTTTTCTCATTTCTTCAACAATCTTGGTGAGTTTCTCAATGGATTCATTCTGCTGGTGAATCATTGCTTGTTGATGATTCAGCAATTTATGCTGCTCTTTTATTGTCTCCTCCAATTTGTAGATTTTCTTTTCATCCTCATCCATTTGACTCGAAAACGCTCTGTGTTTGGCTTGAGATTCCATGATTTTTATCGTTGCAGGTCCTTCAGCATCGTTGTTTGACTTGCTCTCTTGATTTCTATGACCCAAAGGTGCCATCAAGCTGTCCTCTGGGCCCCCAACAAGACTCCGGAATAATTACTAAGCTGCTCTAAAAAGAACAGCTGGCAGTGAATGTCATCATTAGCACCCCAGCAAGGAACAAGAAATTTTCAATATTTCTCCAAAATTCACACTCGGCACACCGAAAACTTCAAACTACTTTGCCACGAAAACTTCGACCGTACTTTGTCGCTGTTCGATGTGAACTCGATGTATGAAGACAAACGACACTGTTTTGCATGCATAAGAGAGTCATAAAAGATAACAAATTCAAAATTCTATCTGACAAGTAAATGAAATGTGAAATGTTGTAGTACCTAACGTCATCTATCGGTAAAATTTGTCAATCTCTAGGATGGAGTTCCCATCAATCTAATGAAAGACTTCTTCCATTTGGTCGCCATATTGGTCTGCAACGAGTTCGTGGATAATCCTCCCGGAAAAAGCAAGGGAAATTTTGAAACTGTTTCCTCAATCTGACCATGACCAATCCATGTACGTTTCGTCATACTAGGACTCATCAGCATGGCTATGGGTCTAAGTCCGACTGAAGAGAACAGTTTCAAGGGGCTTCGTGTCTATCTGACAAGTAAATGAAATGTATACTATATTAGAATGAAGTACATAAATTTAAAAAACATGGCTTAGAAATTCATTTATTGAGTAGAACGCATAGTCCATTGATAGTGATTTGATTTTTGTCTTGAAATTCTTAACTGGTAACTGACAAATACTATTTTGCAATTTATTAAAACATTTAATGGACCAGTACCCTGGGCCATCTTGACACCTTCTCAGTATCCAGAAAATTGGAACTAACCTATGTTTATTGCGTGTGTCATGTTCATGGATATCACTGTAAGGAAATACTATTTGGTGGAAAGTTGTAACCGAGGTTGTAAGTACCTAGCTTACTTAGAAGTATATTGTGGTCAACACAGTCAAAGGCCTTGCTTAGGTCGCACAGCAAGACCGCGTTGAACTGTTTGTTTTGAGATGCTTCCATTATGTCAGAAAAATCCCCAGAATCACCCCGGTCGTGCTTTTTCCCTCTCTTAAACCGTGCTGACTGCTGACACCCTGTGAAGAGACTGTTATCTTCGAAATATCGTGTGATTTGATCAGCTAAGCACTTTTCTATTATTTTGAAAACTATTTCTAACAGCGGAATAGGTCTATAGTTTTCAGGCATCTCTGTGTCGCCTTTTTTAAAAATCGGAACAACGATAGCTTTTTTGAGCGCCACTTGGAACTCTGCTGTTTTGATACACTGGTTTATTAGTCTAGTGAGCGGTGCAATAATGACATTTTTTATGCTTTTTATCATCTTTACATTTAGGCCAAAATATAATCTCTACTCGTTCTGTTCTTCAAATTATTTATAATGCCCTAACTTCATTGAATGTGACTTCCGAAAACTGAAATCTGACTTGTGGTTGAGGAAAATCAATGTTACTGATCGTGTGTCCACGTCTGAGACCGGCAAATGTTGCACAAGGCTATCGGCAATATTGGATGTATCAACAGGTATATTGGTTTATGTAGAACTTTTGCACTTTCCACGATCACAATTTATGATATTCCATGCACATCTAGTTGGATTGGTAGCGTTGATCACCTAACACCAGCAACCCTCATATATTTGAAATCAGGAAAAAATTGTCTATCGAACTATGGGTTGAAGTACAGGGTGTCCCATTTAAAAAAAATAAGAAGCCTGAATTTTTTTGACTTCTGATGGTCAATTGTTTTTTCTGATAACAAATTCTGATAATTCCGAAAAATCACCACAACTTTGCTAATTTGAACCCTTAGAACATAGAACCCACTGAACCACTCTCTAGGGTTAATATTACCAAAGATAGCTATTGGCCAAAATTTAAAATTACACCCTGAACGTTGTACCGTGTCGTTTAAATTTGTTGAATTAGGTAACAGTTAGAATCAAAAACGACGGAGGCTGATTTTTTTAACTGAATCACCGCGTATATTATGAAATGTTTTCAAAGAAAATCAAATTCTCTTCAAAAGTGATATGTGATATTTCTTTTTCCTTTATCCAAATATGTAGTCGTGAGTAGTGACAATCAAACTATCAACAAGGTGTTCCGTTATACAGGGTGCTACAAAATCGAGTGTATGGGGATCTCCTAAACCGTAAGAGATACACGGTCGGTTAAATTGAGGCAAACTTGTGCTTCGTAACTTGAAAAATTCCGAATACTTCCGGAGATATCCGACAATAACCGACTTTTTCGAAATCCTTTTTTATTTTGCCCTGAATTTATTTGAAGAGATTATTGAAAACGTACGGCACATTCTCATGGCCACTTTTTCTGCTCTTCAAGAAAGTATGGTCGAAATTGAAATCAGACGTTTCAAATTCTCGCAACCATCATCAACTTTTCTTTTTCAAATACGAACCTAACTTTTCAAATTCAAGTTTTCGCTCCCTAAAACTCATGATGCATCACATATCATCATTTTCAGAAAGCAAGGAGTTAATCAAAAAATAAAATTGAAAAGCTGGGTTCGTATTTGAAACAAAAAGCTGAGGATACTTCCGAGAACTCGAAACCTCGGATTTCAATTTCGATCGTGCTATCTTGAAGAGCAGGATAAGCGGCCTTGAAAATGAACCATTCGTTTTTGATTATCTTTTAAAATAAATTCAGCAAAAAACAAAAAGTAAATTGAGGATCTCTAGTTCTAGTAAAAAAAAAACAAAACAAAAACGCACCGGAAATAGAATATTTTGACAGATGTACATATTTTGTTTTTAATGAGATAATTTTGTTTTCAGTTCAATGGAGAATTTCCTTTAAATTCCAAACATATACAGGGTGAGTCGTGATGAAAAAGCACCTTCGCGGGCATCTCAAATTCGTTTAGTTTTTGCAATTCGCTTCAAACGTTCAAAGGTTATTCAACCTTTTCTAAGAATTGATGAGTCTGCAGTCGTCTATAGTCTTTGCAATATCAATAAGTTGGGTCTGTGTCAGGATGTAAGCGACTGTCTGGGGTATCTTTTGATGAAAATGCCGCCGATTGAAATTGTATAGTCCATATTTTATAAAAACGGACGATTTTACCGTTATTTTCACCAAGGCGATGAGAATAAATTCCCTAAATCACCGTCATTTCTTAACATGTCAAGCGTTTGACATCAAATTTTAACCTCGATTCACAATATTAGAACAGAATCGAATTTCCAATTTTTTCTGAGTGATACTATTTCGTTTAGTTTTTGTGTTTTTGATGTTCATTTAGTGGTTATTGTTCATATCAGTTTTCAGATACTGTCATACTTCATTCGAACTTTATAGAAATGTTTTAATCTGTTTATTATTGGTTCACAGGTAAGTAAAGCGGCATAAATAATTTATTTTATGTATGTAAAAATTCAAAATATGTATTCTAGTTTTGGCAATAATGGATAGCATGCCTGTTGAGCCTCGAGCTAGTTCCAGATTGAGGATGAGGAGTTGTCTTTCGAAGAGCTTATAACATCTCCAGGTACAAATAGTGGAACTAAAAAGGTACACTTTAGTAGGTAGATAGCGTAGATTGTAGATCGTGATAATAAATTGTTGCAGGTTGAGAATTAGGAGTTGTTTTTTGAAAAAGAGACATTGCCCATGCTACCTATTTTTATCTCTGGAAACAAAAATAGTGAAATCAGAATCAACCAAAAGAAGGCCGAGCTTCTGCCAGTTTTATTTTTTTCAACTATCTAAGGGATAAGAAAAACAACATGACTTATCTTATCCAAACATGTGTGCACGTGCTCTGTAATAACCCGAATAAATGATTTGATTTGATTATTTACTTAAAAAATTACATCGCACTAGAGTTTGCGCAGTTCGAATCTCAATTGAGTTGAAAGGGTGTAGAAGCGTTTCGAGACGAGATCCGAACATAGCTAGTATGTATTTACAATAATTTTATATCAGAAAACGACCCTTTTGTTAAACACAGCTTAACAGTTCGAACGCGCCAAGGCAGGCTGGTAACCGAATAAAACAGTTACTAATGACTGCTTGTCATTTTCCGTTCTTATAAAAAATAGACTTTAGTATCACTTTTCTGTAACACATCAATTTTTGGTAAACTTCAAAGCACCATGACTTGTTTTCTTAATTATTGCCTATCAAACATGCCATGACGGCAATGTAACTTTATAGTGATGGCGTTGCCTGCAATTCCCATTGGCAATGTTCAGGCAGTTATCATCTGAGGAGTATCAATTTGGCACGCCGGCCGACATTCGGCCGCAAGGATAGGTGATGGCAAATCACTATTTGACCATCAAATGTCAAGGAATGCTAAAAAAACATCACCAATATAGAAAAAATGTGGTTAGGAAAACTATAACTAAAACTAAAGGCCATTCATTGTGTTTTTCTCTATGTGCGTCCTCCTATGCCAGGCTTTCAAAGTCATCGTGAAATTGTTGACTGGAAGTGGATTAGCCTTGACTAAGATTTTATTTTTAAGTGCTTAAATGGCACATTTTAGCAATGTAAGTTGAGCTTACCTATGCTTCATGCCATTGTTATTGATGTGTATAGTACTTTGATCAAGTCCTTGGAAGATGATACATAATCAGTTGATGCATCTAACATCTAAATAGTTGAATATTAAACGTAAAATTCTTACCACAAATAAGTCGAACGATATACCACACAAAGCATGAAAGGGAGGCTTTTCATTCCGTCCTGACTACTCTCCACACTTTTAAATGTTGATAACTGAGCCAAATCGTGTCCAATGAGTTCGGGCATAACCCTTCTTTTGTAGCATGTAGCTCTATGTGTTCTTTCCCCGACAAGTGTGAATGAATTTGTTCCAATTCAATACTACTCATTTTTGTTCCCACACCCACTGCACGAATAAAAGTGTCATCGAACATTGAAACGAACGAATACTGCATTTGTCTTATTTTCGTCTATGCATTTGTCAAATGTCAAGTGAACAGAAAGTAGCGTTTCAGTTTGGAAGTATCAAGCATAAAGAAAGCCCTATAGAGCGCCGTCTGACAATAGTGACGTTGGATTATTGTTAGCGCCACCAGTGAAGTGGATGGACTGGGAACTAATGGCGCCAAATTTAAATGGGGGATATTATAAATATGAATTGTATAGGTAGTGGAACCATTTTGTGCTTGTAAATATCTTTTTAATGGATATAAGAAAATAATATTTTTTATCTTATGTATGAAAGGAAAACAATTTATTCCAAATAGACATCAAACAGATTTTTGTAGGCCCAAATAATTTACAAAATTATTCATGAGAATACGAAAAACCCAGAAATAATTTGCAAATACATACATAGGTATATTTATTCATTTTTCATCATTCATCCATTCAAATTTTACAAAAAAAAACAATGCAAAATCAAATCATCTAATTATTACCTATTATAATCGGAACAAGTTCTAAAAAAATCCCTCGAAAAATCCCTATCTAACCTTAATAACTCTGGAGAACTCATTCAAAAATATGCTACCTACATGGCACTCTCCATGTAAAACTAGTATTTTTGTTCCAATACATAGGTATTCATTTAATATTTAAGGAACAGGAACTCACTAGGTCGATAAAAGTAGTAGGAACAGCAGTTCTTTTCAAGCCTCTCTTGGTTCCCTGTAATTGAGTCCTCAAAAAAATCTTTTCCGCAAACTAGGTGTGAATTGTACATTTTTCATTGTCCATAGACAAGTTTGGAGTTGTTTAGGTTCTCACCCTCTGCCCAAGTAATCCAGGTTCTGATTTAGGAAATCAATGCCTTCTGAATATGCTCACTGCTCACTTCTAGTGCTTTCAGGTACGTTTCAGTACTTTTTATAGACACAATGACGATAACTAATAGTATTTTTTTAAAATTATGAAATATGGCTAACTGACACTGACAGACTCGAAATCTCAACTTGACATTCACGTGACAATCTTGTCATGAACGGAACGGCGACTTGAGCGCTGTATGGTGGATGGACTGGTCCCCAACATAATATCACCATTGCTCATTTACGAAAAACCTCTATAGGGAATTCTTTATGGTATCAAGCCAGTACATTTCATGGATTGAATGTAACGTATCGTTTTATATTTACTAATAGATCGATAAAGATGCTTTACATGTGGATCACCAGGTAATATGTGTTTTAACATTGCTGTATGCAAGGCTATTGAAAGGCATTGCCTATTGTATAAAGAAAATGTAGCTTAGATCTGCAGGCATCTTGAAAATTTTACATTTTCCTGTTTTGTACCAATAACTTTTCTTCATTTGGGAAACAATGCATGTTTGCAGTTATTAATATTTTACAAATAATGCACATCAATAATTTGCCATCATGATGTCAACGATGCCATCATTAAATATGTACCTTGCCAACCAAACGTGTTTGCTGGGTGATTTTTCCGTCATATTCAAATAAGAACGGGATACCTTGTAGAAGTGGCACGGAGTAATCGTTTTCAAGATAATTCGCACTTGAAGTACTAATCCATGCAATGTGGTTTTAAATGGCAAATTTTGAAAGTAAACGAACCTATATAAAGAGGGGGTTTAGAAAACGGCGTTATCATGATTATTCCTAGTTTTGACATCAGTTGTCTCATTGTTCAAATTTTCGCATGCATGTCAATAAAATATTGAAAGCGCTAACCATGAATTTGATGAAATTCCGTTTTTCGAAACTTTCGAAACACCGATCTAACAATGTGTCCCAGTAAGTTGGAACCATAAATATGAAAAACTCTTCTATTATTACAATTAGGAGAAGAAGTTATTCTTCATAAAAAGTTCTGCATGTCCTAGCCCAGAATTTAGAATACAATCATCAGATACCTATCAGATTTTTTCAGTCGTGTACGAGGTTTGTTGAAAAATATGAGCTTCGTCCATGGACGTCCTAAGAGAGATTTGGTCTTCCAATAAGCGCTTGCTAGTTTCGTGACGCCAACATGTCATTTTACCGTGGCGGGCAAATAGCTCAAAATTGGTTTTGAGAGGTAAAAATTTGTTTTTGCGGGTAAATAGGCATAGTCTGTTTCGAAATATTGAACTAATTAATGAAATAAATTACAAAACAATGAAAAAAGTGAACTTCTACATCCTTTTTTTGTTGCCCGCTCTAGCTCCATCCTTCTCTATCACTTGATATTCTCACTCCATCTCTCTCGCACTGCGACACCGTCAATGCATATGCAAGTTGCCTGGTCTATTTATCTACGTCATTGGCTTCGCCCAGGAGTAAAAGTACCTTTATCTTTGACAATATCGACAATTGTAATTGACAAACCTCGTACACGACTGAACAAGAATTATATCTCATGATTGTGTTTCAGATGTTAGAACATATAGAACTTTCTATAAAGAACAACCTTTTTTCCTAAAATTATTGATAAAAAAGTTTTTCATATGGTTCAAATTTAGTGAGACACACTGTAGATCAAAAATTACGCAATTGAGGACCTGAATTGAGAAATGATGAACCCTGAATTTTGGGTTTTAGACTAGTATATCGAATGATTGTTATTTAAAGAAAATATATTTACAAAAGCATACATACTTATGATATGTAAGTACACACTTGAACTTATTGACGATTGAGTTATATATAGGTCCTACTTTTATAGATTATGATCTAATCGCAGAACTCCTCACAATTTGTTAATATTTTCTGATTGTATAACAATTTATGTATGTACAGGCTGTCCCTAATTCGCGGGCCAATATGGCTTACTCAGTATAAGGCGGCATGTATACCAATGATACGCGACAGCGGCGATGATACCGCGATTCGTCGATTCGTCGTCGCTTGGTTGCGGTACATACACCAACGACGCGATCGTTTCTATTTTGAAACCACTCACAAGTCGTAACGTAACCATCCTCTGGATTAATAGCTATCATTATTGACTGTGGAATAATCTCCTTGGTGTCGTTCCTAGTAACGTGTACATCTTTTTGACAACAAAAATTCACATCACTGAGTCGTTTATTTTGTTTGTTTCATATTTTTTTGTCGATTAAGAAAATAAAAACTCAATTTCTGTCAAATTTAGCTTTTTCTTGTAGACAAGAATCATGAATTTGAATATTGAATTTATGTAGACAATATTTTTAAGGAGAATATACCGGGTGCAACAGATTCGGATGATCTCAGTTAATATAAGAGATACAGGTCGATTGAAACATGGCGAAGTTGCGCATTTTTATGTTTAGAAAAATGTCATTTTAAAATTTTAAAAATTCCGGCTTCCTCCGAAAATATTCGAATTTTTTCAAAAACGTTTTTATTTTTTCCTGAGTTCATTTGAAAATATATTTTGAGTCAAATCACACTTTGCCATTGCCACTTTTTTGCCTCCACAGTATGGTGGTATCAAATTATAAATTCGACGTTTTGTCTTTGAGCGACCAGCATCGACTCAATTTTTTTAAATACGGACCTGGATTTTCGACTTCCATAGAGCATTGAGGTCTCGCAACAGTCGAAAAAAATACAAATTCAGGGCTGCGTTTGAAAAAATAAACTTAATGCATGATGGAGGCTCAAAGGCTAAATTTCATATTTTTATTTAATAATGCAAATAAAGTCATGGCACCGGTGAAAATCTTCTTTCGCAAATAATTTTCAAAGTACTCAATATAATTCAATGAAAATTTAATATGATGAACACTGCTGAGGACCTGTTAAAATAGTGGTCAGTTTACCAGGGGTGGACTACTTTTTATGGTGGTTCTACTTTTTATTGCTTACATTTTTAACACCCCATATGATAAAGACTTGAAAAAATAGAATTAGATAGCTTGATCCTAGTAATCTACAAAAGAGGTACTCTTTTTCAATAACGATAAAATGAACCGTTTTGGAGAAAAAAACATATTTTCATTGAAAAAACATCGAAAATAGCCATGATGAAGTGGTGACCTTGACGAAAGTTCTGGATAAAATTTAAATCTATGTTTTCCTCAAAATATTTATAGAAATTAACCTGAAAAAAAGTAAAAAGTAAAATTTTCTTCATCATGGCTTTTTTCGACGTTTTTTTCGATATTTTTTTTTTGTCACGAACGGTTCATTTTATTGGTGATGAACAAGAGGACCTTTTTTGTAGTTTGAGGTTCAAGCTTTCCTAATTAATTTTTTTCAAGTCTTTATCACACAGGATGTTAAAAAACTTAAGCAATAAAATGTAGAACCTAGTCCGCTCCTAGTAAACTAAAGAAGATATAGATGTGTTTTAAGAACACAATTTCAACAGATCCTACGTAGTGTTCATGATATCAAATTTTCATTAAATAATAACGATTACATCAAAAGTTATTTGCGAAAGAAAATTTCTACCGGCACGACGGTCTATTGCACAAATGTTGTAAGTGACAAAAAATGAAGTTTTTTGTTTGAAAGTTCACACGCTTCTTTTTGAAGATCGAATATGCTTTAGTATTGCCTTGAACGTGAAAATGCTCATTAATGATATTTGATCGATAATGTACCAAACATTTAAAAAAATAATCTTGAATGTCACATTTGCCGCTATACAATTTTTTGTTTCACACGAATACTGTACCACATTTTGCGATATAATTTTTGTTTGTTTGAAGAAGAAAACAATATGAATTACTTTGAACACATTTGACATATTCGCACCGAAGTTTGAACAAATAATCTTGTTGTGACCGTGACCTCACTTTTCACTAGATACAAATGTGTCCAATACAGGTAACGTAATTTGATTAGGCATACAATCGCTCAATCCCCCTTATGCTGTATCATCTACGTTACACTGTTTACTAATGAAAAAGTTCTATTTGATGACAGCGTAACCATGGCGAAACGTACCATCGTGCCTAAAAAAAACCAGTACAGCAAAGAATAATATCATCCCCTGGTAATTTTTTTTTGAGGGGAACAGGAATCTGCAAACAGACACCTGCGCAAGCTTTCACGCATCTCAGGTAGTGTCGGGTTGGCTTCGGGCAAACAGACTGACCGACTAAACCCTTTCCCCTCCATGTCGCGGCTATAACTATTGGAAACCGCTTTCGCATTACTACACATCACAGTTCCGTCCGAACAGCGGTCAAGAGAGGGAAGAACTACCTGAGAAGACCCAAAGGTACTATCTGGTACCTGGTAAACATTTAGAGTAGAAGAGCTAGACTTTGGTCTAACCACCCGTACCCTGAATCCTTCATTCTTACGAAGAAGTGAAAATTCGTTTTCTTCCTTTTGATAACGTTTCAGGTTTATTTCAGAGCTGGAGAAACCCTATTGCACTATAGCTTGTCAATAAGTGTTCTTGGAAAGGTAAAACCAAGAGCAAAGTTAACCTGCGTGTTTTTATTTCCAGAGGAGTTACTGATATAGCAGTAAAACCTCTGTGAATCAGATCTCTCAGGCTTTGCTTCCTCATCAGGCTCTTTTGATTGTGAAACCCCTACGTGATCGGGTAAAACCGGCGGTAGTGGGTCTCTAATTGAGCTAGGTGGGGTTCATCCCCTCCCTGAATAAACCTTTCTGTCCCTTAAAAAGCGCGACACGCACTTCCATCCGGCCTCTTCACGGCACTAGACAATGGATGCAAAAACTCTGGCGGAAGAGTTGAAATAACTCTCAAAATCTCATGAACATCTCCGTCAGATCCATGAGAAGTTAGACGCCCTCTTTGTTCAAAGACGCGACGAATACCAAGAGGAACGCCAAATTGTAATGTTTGCTTACCCAGGTTTGGTAAGCATCACTTTGCTCGATCGCACACTTTTGTTCAAATAAAAGCCGATGACTTTAACGGACTCATTTTATTGTTGAACACACGAAAGCTGGTACAAAAAAGAGTGGATAATATTATTGACAACTATTTCCTTACGCCTTACATATAACAGTACACATGCGCGTAGGCTGAGATATTGTTGCTACCAACATCTTAACACCAAAAATGTTGTTATTAAAGGCAACTGTGATGTAGTGTAGATATACTACACTATTCCTCTCCTTAAAAAAAACTATTTCGTATCAATCGTATTCAAAGAAATCACTTTCTATTTATACGCTATAGATAGCATTATCGAATGCTATCGTCCCAATTTTTCTTCAGTAAAACACACATTCATTCTATTTATTGGCTTCACCATTTCACAAAATCAATTTTATATACCACTTTGAAAATCAATAAAGATCGATCATCTTCTGTAAACAAAGAACCGATGATTTGTCTGACATCTAGGGAGTGACTAGAGCACGGATTCCTGCAAATTAGCAAATTATTGGTCTGTGTCGTCATAGTTAGGTGATCTGACTGCTCCACTCGATCTGATCCTGCTGGAAAAGAATTGGTTTGCCGTTTTTTTCAAAAAATGTTTATCTACTTACGGCGTTTTGTCAGTTTGATTCCAAAAATTAGGACGGTGGCTTGGTTGTGAAAACCGCTATTTTCTTTGGCATTCTTGCCGATTTCTAAGGAATCTTCCCATTACTTCGGGTCCTATTTTGGTCTTGTGCGTTTTCTTTACCAAACTCCAGTGGTGGAGGATTTGTTGAGGATCTCGAAGTTCTGGACAAAGAAAAAGAACGAGCACGTAGTTGAACACGTGTCTCAACTTTGTGCCGCCTTACACCTTCGGTGAGCTTTCCTGCAAAACTATATTGTTGGTAGATTTTTGAGGGGTTTTCACTTTTCAGGCTTTTCTGTTCCGTTATTCATTTTTGTAATCTTTACATCCACGTTTTCTGTTGGATTTTGTTTTTAATGGCCTACATGCAATCTGAAAGTTATTGAGATACTTACCTTGGTGATCTTCCCCCACCAATCAGCACAAAGCATTTCTTGTTCGGGATCTTCCTATCCGGAAAGTTCAGCAAAGAGCCGGAATCATTTTCTTCAAACCTCAGACCCAAAAACTGGAATTTTAGTTCGTTCATTTTATTTCTGGGATAAGTCCGTTCCGCGCCTAGATTACGTAACACGTACCTATTAATTTTTTTAAATATTTTGTAAAGTCAGGTCAACACGATACAATAATCATACATACCTGTGTCATACAGTTTAACACTTTGTAACAAAAACGCAAACGGTTTGTAAACCATCAATGTCCATTTTTCGGTAACGTTATTGCGATTTGTTTTGTAAGTGATCGAGATAAAAAAGTAAGTCAGTTTTTCATATTCTTCACTTCTTTTTACCTTGAGAATCATATCCAAAAACTATTGCTGCTGAAACGGAGCTCGCAGGCACATTTCGACGCACTTTATTCGTACTGCCTGCATTTTTTTTCACTTTTCGCACGCACCATCATTCATAGAAATATATTTACTGTTTTTGTGACTAATTAGAAGTGTGGGACCATATCGATAAGACGATAAACCGCTGGTTCTGCGATTTGGGAAATAGCAATAAAGATTGGTTCTTGGAAATTCTGTTCTTTTTGAGTTTCCCGTTTTTATGTTGTTGTCATCATAAGGTGAGTACCTACGAGAAGTCTTGAAATGGGTGGCGCGCCAATAATGCTGTGAAAAGCTGTTACTCACGACCACTCTACACTGTGAGCTGGCTTGACCTCAGTCATCGTTTTTTTTTTATTCCAGAAGACTATTGTCCAGTTTGTTTTATTTACCACTGCCGGTAAATTCAATTGAAGTTCCCCCTCTTTTCTTTTCTCTTCTTTTTGAGACCAACAAGCTGCAGGATAAGATCGCGCATCTCAGTACGCAGCTACTAAAACAGAAGGCTCCCTCTGCTCCCCCTCCTTCTTTAAAGGTGGTGGTGCAGAGAAACGCTATGCCTTCTTCTTCAAAGAAGGGGGGACAGAAGACTGCTCTCCCACCTTCTTCAAAGGTGGAGGACAAGTCCACATCAAAGACGATGAAACGGACGGAAACGCCCAAGAGAGACTCACCTGTCCCTTCACCTTCTTCAAAGAAGAAGGTACAGGTGATCGAGAAGCCCCCGGACACCCCTAGAGTGTAGGACGTCCAAACGTCTGCCTCGGGAAGAGAGAAGGACGCGTTTCCTCCCTTGCCGGCAAAGAAGACGAAGACAAAGGTATCGAGATCGAAGAACCATGTCTCAGAGACCCATACAAGGGTCTCGGAGACCCATAGAAGGGTCTCTGATGAAATGTCGCGATTCCTCCCCCTCAGCAGAGGAGGCACCGGTGCCCGCGGTACCGACCTTCGACAACGAACGTTTGGGCCACGTCCCGCTCGTACTCCCACCCGCGACCGCGACGGACTCTGCCGCAGCAGCTTCTAAAAGAGCTACCGCTATCTTTTTGAAGGGAACTCGCTTGTGCGTGCAAAACCTCCAAGCAGCCGGCATATCGTATGTGAAGGCTTCCGTTGTGAGGGATGACGTGCCCGCTTTGGCATTTATGCTGTGCCGCTCCGCATGACTATCCGGAAAACCCGGCAAATCATGCCTCTAGTGTTAGTGAAAACCGACAATAGGCAGATCTTTGAGAACAAGCAGCTACTCGGCTTTGATGTCAAGGTAGAACCAAAAAAGAAGTCACCGGAACCACGGCAGTGTTTCCGGTGCCAGCGATGGGGTCATACCCAAAGCAGGTGTCACCATGCACATCACTGCGTCAAGTGTGCCAGTGCACGCAGCAGCAGAGCCACCCCGTAAGCTGGCGTGGCTGCTCATCGTACATGGGCAGAACGAACCCCAAGAAAGGGAAAAATAAGACAAAAGCGTCGCTTTTTGGTCAAAGAGAGCCCAGTCTGCTTTTGAGTCTCGCGTCGACGCAGAAGTCAAGAAAAGAGTGCAAGCTCTTCAGGCTGCACAAAAAATAAACTAGACAACGGTGTAGAGTTCCCCGTAGCGAGAGCGGAGCGGACAAACACGTCGCAACCGTGTATTCACCTTTGGTAATGGCTCCTGATTTTTACCCTGTTTAAGTTTTTCTCTTTTTTTTTGTAAACACTAGTACGAAGACACACGTGTAGGACGAATTCTGCCGCGATCCTACCCTGTGACCAAGAGGTCTTCGGAAGTCAACCCGGTACCAAACAGCTAAACTTGCGTGAGAGTTTGGGACACTAAAGGGCTTATCCCTAACGTCCTAATGTGGAGGAGAGGTTTAGTGGGTAAAATCCCACACTACCCTATGGTCTCGGACCATAGGGTGTATGGTTTCAGATTTGAACAAAATAAAATAAAATGAAAAAAGCATTCAGCATCTTCGGATATTCGGCTGACAGAAGGCTGCCACAGGCAAAGTATTCATTCTAGGTGACACACAGGTAAGTGTTTTCATGTATTTATCACAGGTCGTTATTTTCATTTATCACAGGTAAGTCCCCATCACAGGTAGGCGCTTGTCACAGCCAAGTATTTATCACAGGTACAGGTGGGTATTTATCACAGTTAAGTATTTATATCAGTCTTTAACAGCATATATCAGGGTACTGATCTATGTTCCTTTTCCTTCGTCACTAGGATTTCTCTCACAGCCTTATAAGCATGGTTTCAAACCTTCTCGGACTTCAGTAGACTTTCCAACATGTTTTCAGCCGTAAATGGTCCACCTGTCTTTTGCATATACTGTTTTCTAATCTTATTCCACTGGGGACATTCAAACAGCGTGTGTTTGACGTCGTCTTCCATTTGACAATAAAACATTTGCTTGTATTTGATCTCCTTCTGTCATAGAGGTACCCGTGGCACCCGTGGCCAGACAATGCTTGTGTGGAGTGGAGAAGTAGTCTGTTTCTCCGTGTGGTCTAATTAACCAGCTTTCTATATTTGGAATGAGATTATATGTCCACTTTCCATACATTCCCCTATCCCATTCTTCTTGCCATCTTCTCATGAGGTTTGACCTTGCAGTGTATTCAGGTACCCCTATACGAATTTTTTACCAATCTTTAGGAAACACCCTGTATATCTCTCTCGTCTCTCATACCGCTCCTTTATCTGTGGGTTTATGGGAGGAATTTCAGAAATAATCCTCCTTCCCTGAGTCGAAATTGTTCTATAGGCACTGCACACCTAGATGCATAGAATACGTTAGACACGCCTTGGTTTTACCATGAGGGTTTTGTTTTTTGTCGCTTCATGCCCAGCAGGACACCCATATAGAATTTGGGAGTGCACGACACTCGAAAGAATTCTTCTCTTCGCTGCCCTAGGACCCCTATATTTGGCATCAGAGTTGAGAGTGCTTTGATCGTCTTCTCCCTTTTCTCTATAACTTTGATACATGTTCTCCAAAAGACATCCGTGTATCCAGAAACACACCGAGGAATTAAATACCGTTTTTGGCCCTAACATTTTGTCTTCTATATCAAATACTGGGCTGGATCTTCCTTTTCTTGGTAAGAAGAACCACTTCTGTCTTTTCTGGTGCTAAGGAGAGCTTTTTCCGCATCATCCACCTAGATATCCTCCGTAGAGCAGAGTCGACTATGCTCATCAGTAAAGCCTCTGATTTTTCACTAGCTACAAGCGCTACATCGTCGGCAAATCCCACCAGACTAGTATTATCGGGCATTTCAGTTCGTAATAGCTTGTCATACAAAATGTTCCATAGGGTAGGTCCAAGAACCGATTCCTGTGGGACTCCATTGTTTACGTCTATGGCTTTCGTGTTTGTACCATCGCTGAGGATAATCTGCCTGTTAGACAAGTACGAGGCTATAACCTTAATCAAACGTTCATAGATTCTTCTTGCTCTCAACTCATCTAACATGATTTGCCAGGAAGCGCTATTTACCGTATTTTTCACGTCCAGTGTGATCATCGCGCACAACCTTCTGTTGGCATGCAAGAAATTTCCAGCTTCCTTTGCGAGTTTCAGGACCTTGTTTATGGCATCTACGGTCTGCTTTCCCTTCCGAAAACCAAATTTATTTGAAAATAAGTCTCCTTTGCGTTCCAACTCTCTGTTGAGCTTTTCCAATAACAATTGTTCAAACAGTTTACCTTCTATGTCTAACAGGCATATCGGACGAAACAATGACGGGTTTTTTTCCCTTTCAGAGCAGCATGAGCTATCCCTTCTTCCATTCGCTAGGAAATTCACCTTTACCTGCCAGTGTATAGACAGATAGAAGAAAGTCTGGATTTTTGCTCGCGATTGCTTTAACAATCTCCGCGACCGCGAGTCCATTTGGGTCAAAATCTTCAAATCTAGGTTCATTATCACAATTAAATATCACAAGTTCATGAACAGAAAAGTGATGCCGTGCGACCTCCTCCATTCTCACCATCGTAAGGTTTATCCTTGGTTGGAATCCGAGGATGCTCTCCATAGCAATTTTATATCCGTCTTTCCAAATATCACAGAGAGATATTTCTTTTTGGATTTCTTGATCGCATTTCTCAATTTTTTTTTCATTCCTGGTAGTTGTCCCATATATCCTTTTTTTGACAGGTCCATCACGTGTTGTCCTCTCATGTGTTTTTTACGCAATGCCTCATCGCGACGTAGTTCTTTAATTTCATCGTTCCAGTACCAGTACATCGGTTGCCTTTTGCCAGTCAACCACTTTCTAGGCATAACGTAGTCACAAATTTCAGCAAGTTTTCTTGAGAACTCCATACCGATTTCTTCTTCAACGTCAAGTTGTTGTAGATCTTCCAGGATACTATCAAATCAAATCAAATCAATATTTGCTTCATTGTCCAAGAAAATTTCTTATCGACAAAGCCAAAGAACTAAATTTCAGAATACAAACACATGAGTCAAAAATACAAATCAAACATAAAAATAAAACAAAAGTGAAAAAGGAATAAAAATAACGGCATAATATATTTTAGGGAAATCACAGCCGATGTAAGAAGTGCTCTTCAATAGACTAAAATCTATCGTTAAAATATTCTTCAAGATTGTAGTACGGTTTTGTTGATAAAAATTGTTTGACTTCTCGTTCGAATATTCTTTTATCCACAATTGTCGTCAACTCAATGGGCAGATGGTTGAAAATCCTCAGACATTCATACACAATGGAGTTCTTTGTGAGGCTGCTCCTGGGAATGGGTGATGCAAGTTCATGACTTCTTCTGGTGATGATTTTCTCTATATGTAAGCTTGGTTTGATATTTTCTAAAGCAAACGCACTACGTCCAAAATCAATAGAGAAGGCATTGTTAGAATATTCTCAGTCTTAAAACAATCGCGGCAGCTAGTCCTTGGGTGCAGCTTACAAAGACGTCGTGTTGCCTTTTTCTGCAATATAAATATTGACTGGAACAGCTGTTGTGAACAAAATCCCCAGAACGCCAGACCATAATATTATGCTAGATTGGATTCAATTAGGAAAAAGTATTCTGATCTAGCAAAACAATATTCACTTGTGCCACGCGTAATTTCTACATAACATAACATGCAGATGCTAGTCTATTTGACAAAACTATTATGTGCTCTGAGAACATGAGCCTCTCATCTATGTATATTCACAAGAACTTGATAGCTGATCTTTCATCAATAATTTCATCTCCCAATGGAACATCTGCTAACTTGGATTTGAACGAGACGTTTTGTTAATGTTCATTGCAAGACAATTTGCATCGCACCATTGCTTGATGAGCTTGATGTTCTTGGAAACCGTAAATTGGAGGAATTGACATCGCGCCCAAGGATTGTTGTGTCATCCGCAAATGAAGAACTTTCCCTTAATATCGATGTTCGCTATGCCGCTGATGCATAAGATGAAAAAAAAAATAGGTCCCAAGACTGAAACTGGTGGAACACCATGGCAATTTTCTTTCAGAGAAGATTCATGTCCTCGGCATTCTTCAAATTGATGTCTTCCTGACAGGTAGGAGCTAAACCAGTCCAGAACAACTCCTCGAAAACCGAATATTTCCAATATCTTCAAATGTATTGTTCGGTCCACACAGTCAAATGACTTTTTGAAGTCACAAAAAATTGCCGCTGCAACGTCGTTTTCATTTAGACCAAGATAGAGTTTCTCCAGAAAATCGAAAATTGTGTCTGTTGTGTCAAGAGACTTTTGAAAACCTTTTGTCATTTGTTAATGAGGAGATGTCTGTTTATAAATGACATGATCCTCTTTTTTAAGAATTTTTCTATTATTTTTGATAGTGTGCGTATCAATGAAATGAGCCTATAACTTGAGGTATTTTCCATATCTCCACCTTTGTAAAAAGAAATTATTACCATGCTGATCTTCAAGCAATCAGGATATATATTCCATTTCCAAACAAATAGTTGATGGCATCAACCAGAGCAGACAGAGCATTATCCGGCAAATTTTCAAAAACACTCAGAGAAACCTGGTCAAATACTGCAATGCATTTATTTTTTTTTCCTGGAGGGTTTCAAGAAGCTCTCGAAGATCAGTCTCTTGAAGGTAAAAATAGTCAGTCATATTAACCTTCTTCAGTAAAGACAAGGGGTCTACTTGTGGATCTAGATCTTTTATTATCCTTTCTGCGACCGTAAAGTAAAAATCATTTAGGATAACTGGCTCAATCCTAGCTTCCAATGTTGATGATTTAGCTTGACTTAGCTCTTTGACGATACCCCATCCTTCCTTTGCTTTGTTGCTGGATTGTTGAATTCTTCTTGCAAAATATTTCTGATTTGATGATTTGATTAGCTCTCTGTAAGTTCTTCTAAAAAGTTTGAAATAGATGTTCAGGAATTGATAATTGAAATGTTTTTCGGGATGCTCAGACAACGTAGATTTTTTTAAGAGGCTCGTTAACCGCTTGTGATCCATTCTTTCTTTTGTTTAGGCTTCAAGGGCTTCAGTGAAAAGTGCCTTTCAAAAATGGACATCAAGGATTTTCAAAAGTGTTCAAGTGGATCATCATTTTCTTGGAAGTTCTGCCAGTTAAAATTTCCGCAAGTCTTGCTGAATTTTCCAACGTTTCTTCTGCTAAAGATTCTGCCATTCCTAAGAGTCTTTATCAGAAAGTCCAGTGTTGCCAGGATACACTTATGATCTGAAAGACTTGAATCCATCACAGATATGTAAGAGTTTTTTTTTCAAATGAATCATCACAAAAGTAGTCAATAGTTGTTGCTGAATATGCTGTCACACGTGTAGGTTCTTCCACCAGCATTGAAATTTCAAATGACTCAAGAAGGTTCATCAGTTTCTGAACATGGAGGATTCTCTTATCTTGACAATTAATGTTGAGGTCCCCAACTAAAACGATCTTGGAAGTAATCAAATTACCATCTAATAATACCTCCAACTTATCTAAGAAATTCCATACATCGCCTTTTGGGGGTCCGTAGGATGATGCTGAGTGAAGATTGAATTGTTTATTATAAACAATTGAAAATTCAAATTTCCCCTCTGGTATTAACTTATCACAATTTGAAATCGATCCAAATGAGAAATTTTTCATCAAGGATTCTCGTACTCGTACCAAAGTATCGCCATATCCAGACGTTCCACGACCGCAAATAGATACCAAAACATAGTTTTCTACATAACAAAGTTCATTAACGTTTAACCAATTTAATATTTTTCGCTATGAAAACACTGGTCCAGTTTTGTAGTGAGTTTATTCATTTTAACACACTAGAGCACAGCTTATCAAAATCTGAACTGCTCTGTTGTCGAAATAGCGGAGCTTTTATATCCTCTTCAATGCCTCGGTAGATGGCGAAAGTTCTCCAATATTCTAGACGTAGGCAACCAAATAAACCTTTTGATTCAGTGGTTTGGGCTTATGACAAACGGGACAAAAGCCGAGATGTTCGATAGCGAGATGCAATGGTTGTAACGTCGTGTTCGCTGTCGGCCGCCTTGGAAGTTCGTACCACTGGGCATGTTCCGTCACAATGCCTCCTTCTTAGAGCATTTCGTCACGAAATGTCCTCGTGTCGATATCGGCAAGTGTTCCCGAACCTGCAGTGTGATGTTCGGTGGAAATAGTAGTCCACTGTCCTCTGGTTCGTTCTTATGGAAGGATAGCAGCATACCAGGATGTCCACGTCACTCCCCTTGAAGATCACTTCCAGCATGCTTCTCACCACATGCCAGTACACCCGGTCATTGTTCATCTTCGGAATGGCCAAATGAGTCAAGTCCTGTGACTGCATCAAGTCTCGAGGATGACCGAGGGCTTCCCAGACATCACTGTAGTTGGTCAGATGTTGTGGGAGCTTCTTCGTCACAAGCTAGAACTGGTGTCGTGTATCCTCCATGATTTCCAGTGCCTTCTCCACCTCTGGTCTTTGTCGTCGTAGATGTTCCAGTTGTCCAAATTTCCGCTTGAAAGCAGCAGCAAGACCACTCCTCATACCAAGGTCTTCAGTGGCCCAGTGAGCCAACAAATATTCGGCCGGTGCTTTGAGCAAATCCAGCTGCCTTTCTTGGACAACGCCATTCTGGACTTTCTGGCCATTGGAGTGTAGAGACATGAAAGTTTCCAGTGACATGTCTTCCGCGGGTGACCTGATCTGCCTCTATTCAGTCATGGTTCCCAGCATACCGAGATAAACGGTTGACGTGAACAACCCCCGGTTTTTCTCGTGGTGGCTTCCGAATCCTGTAGAAGACGTCATTGGTCCGTTCCTGGATCTCATACGGGCCCTCCCAAGAACTTCGCAGTTTTGGAGAAAAGCCACGTCGCCTCTGTGGGTTGTGTAGCCAAACCATATCTCGAACCTGGAACCCGCATTCCAAGGAATTCACGTCGTAGGCCTCCTTCAACCTGTCGCTTGCACGTCGGATGTCGTTGGTGAATATCGTCCATCTTTTTTCGAAGATCACTTGCGTAATCTTCCCCAGCGACATCTTCACCAGGTGGACAGCCAAACTTCAGATCACAAGGCAGCCGAAGTTCACGACCCATGATGATTATAGCCGGGGTCTCGCCTGTTGATTCGTGAACTGCGGATCGGTATGCCAAAAGGAACAGGTGGATGTGTTGGCCCCGTCTCTTTGATGGTCAGAGACTTCAAGACGTCACAAACACTCTGGAATAACGTCGATTCAAAGTTTCTGCCCTGGCCCGAATGCAGTTTCAACGGAACCACAAAACGGCAGGTCCACTCCTTAACCAGTACATCAGCTACGGTGACAGCTTCTTGGTTTGGCAAGGCATACGCTTCGGCTAACTTGCTGGAATAATCCATCGCGACCAGGATGTATTTATTTCATCTGTTCAGCTCAGGAAACGGTCCAGCAACATCTATAGCGATCTTCCCAAACGGACTTTCAACGTTTTACTGGCGCATGGGAGCTTTTGGGCGTTTCTGCGGTCCATTGCTTGCAGCACCAATAGCACATTTCCAGCACCACCGGATATCGACCTGGCAGTTGATCCAGAAAAACCTTTTCCGCAGCTCTCCTAGCGTCTTGGTTACTCCAAGATGTCCACCCGTGACGCCATCATGGACCTCCTTCATTACTTCTGCCTGTCTGTTCTGGGGAACGACTTACTGCCTCCGATCTTCCGCGCCATCCAGATTCTTCACTAGCCTCTTCAGGATGCCGTCACTGAGAACCATCGAGTCCCATTGAGCCCAGAAGGACTTCACGGTGTTCAAGAATCGCGCGAGTTGGTCGTTGGCATGCCTGTTTCCATCCGATGACAAGCCTAAGATCTGGATCTTTCTCCTGGTCTTCCCGAAGATCTTCAGACTGCCAGAAGTTGTCTACCACAGTTGTTCTGCACATGCTGGCTTTCTCCTCCTCAACTCAATAGCCGTGCTTACAGAGCTCTGGGCAAGGTCTTCTGGACAAGGCATCAGCATTCTTGTGGCTTGAGTCATCTTGATGTTCAGTGTCGAAATCGAACTCCTGGAGCCTCTACATTCAACGACCCCCTGGCCTTCCGGGTTCTTGAATTGTGGAAGCCACTTGATTGCCTCATGGTCGGTTCTCAGCAGGAACTTTCTTCCATAGAGTAACTTGTGAAAGTGCTCTACCCCTTTGGCTACTGCCAGCAGCTCTTTTCTTGTAACGCGGTAGTTCCTTCCAGGCTCCAGAACTTCTTAGTCTCCGGAATACCTCCTCCAAGTTCTTCGGGTGGTCTTCGAATGATTTTCCTACTACGATTATGTCGTCGAGGTACACCAGTCATGTTGACTACGATAAACCCTTGAGCACCGTTTCCATTAGCCTTTCAAACGTAGCAGGGGCATTGCAAAATCCAAATGACATAATTATCAGTGGACTGCCACAACCCAGTTCCAACGCTGAAAGCAGTTTTCTCCCGATCTTCTGGAGTCATTTCTACCTGCCAGTATCCACTCTTCAGGTCCAGAGTTGAGAAGATCTTTGGTCCGGCCAAGGTGTCCAAAGTATCGTGGATCCGTGGTAGCTGTCCCTCTTCGTCACGTTGTTCAGCTGACGATGGTCCACACAGAACCGAGTTGATCCGTCCTTTTTCTTGACGAGCACCACTGGCGATGACCACGGACTACTTGAAGGCTCGACGAGTCAACGATACCGCCTTACTCCATGTCCTGGATTATCTTATCCGCCTCCTCCTTCTTGGCCAAAGGTAGTCTTCTAGCTGTTTAACGGATTGGTCGTGCACCTTCAGTGTTGATTTTGTGCTGCACCACGCTTGTTCGGCCCTTTTCCCCCGTTCCGTTGTGAAAGATGTTGCTGGATTGTCTAAGTGAGCTTCTCAATCGTTGTTTTGGTCTCCTATCCATGTCCTTCCAAGAGGTGGCCACTAATTTCTCCATTTCCTCCGTGGACTCAGGAGAAGTCGTCTTCGTCTCGCATAGTGATCGCACCATGGAAGAAATTGACGAGGCAGAGCCCTAAAACAGTTCCTTTCGCAAGGCTTAGTAGGTGATAGTTGACGTTGATCACTCTGACAGACACAGTCCTCCTCACTTGTACCAGGCTCTTTCCACAAACAATTCCTTGTCCTATTTCTGAGTCGTGCAATTTTGGCTCAAACATAACGTTGATTCCTTCCTTCACTTTTCCTACCAGGCGAGCCCACAGAATCATCTCGCTTCTTTCAGGAATCGAAGCATCCCCAGCCAGCAATGCACGCACTATCTCCTCCTCCTTTCCATGTAGAATCACCTGCTAATTGTTGACTCTCAATGTTCCCTTCTTGAAATCCAATTGGAAGCCTCGGGAATTCATTATGTCCATTCCGATGATGATTTCTTCTTCAATGTCAGCAACCAGCATTGGATATTCCCAGAGTCACTGCCACTTCCACTTCAACATGCATTCTTGCCAGGTCTCATGTTGCAGTTCGTAGTCGCCACTTAGTTGCTTTGATCATTGTCGGTGTTGTGAAAATATCGGGCCTGATGATCGCCTTCGTCGCACCTGTATCCAGCAGCATGGTGCGATGTTCTTCATCGATCAAGCCATCTACAAACACGCTCTTCTGTATGGGTCCTGAAGAGGCGACTATGGCAGTTTCCTTGGGTCATACTGGCAATCGTCAACGATTGTCCTTTCTCATCGACCCTTCCTAGTTTTTCGACGTCGAAGAAGGTGCCCATCTCTCCTTCTTGCATCGGCTACGAATGTGGCACAACTCTACACAGTTCTAGCATCGTAGCTCCCTTTGCTTGGACGCCTCCATGTCCTTGACGACTCTCCTCACATTTGCGTCGCAAGAGTCTTCCTCTGCGAGATCTTCTTCCTTCATCCTTCGCATGCGCGCGGAAAGTTTGTCGGATTGCTTAGCCGCTTTAAACTCCAGGGTTTTTTCCAGTGCATCCACCAGTCTGTCCGGACGATGAAGTGTTGAGGACTGCCTTACCTCCTAGTCTAGAGGTCCATCCAAAATGGCCTGAACTGCAAGACTCTCCATAACGTTCTCTGGCGTGGCAGGATAGGCCAGTCGTGCAAGGCGAGCTACACCAGCTTGAAACTCCTGCAGGCTCTCGTTGGTCTTCTGAGAGCGGTAGACGTGCTCCAACTGATTCTAGAATATTCTTCGAGCTTCTCTTCCAATTTTCTAGAGTTTTCATGAATAGTCTTGGACAATTTTTCCACTGAGTTGGGATCAGGAATTTCAAATTGTGACGTATCAGGATCCATGCCTTCTTTCATTAAAGCCTCACGAAGCCGTTGTGTGGATCAGCTTTTTTCCCACTTGCATCCAGGTCACGCTCCTCCAAACCACTCTTCAACTCGGCGACCTACAATCCCGTCAGCAGAATTAGTTTTGAAGTCATTATAATAACTATTTATGTCTAAGGCACAAATTGAATCTCACTTCTGACACCACTGTAATGTTTTTCGCTATAGAAAACACTTGTACAGTTTTAATTTATATATTTCAAGTCACTACAGCCCACGGTTTACAACTCCACAAATATTTATGTTCACAATCACAGCTTATCAAAATTTGAACTGCCCTATTGTCGAGATGGCGAAGCTTTTATATCCTCTGCAATGCCCCGAGAGATGGCGAGTGTTCTCCAATATTCTAGACGTGGGCAACCAAATAAACCTTGCGAATCTGGAATCTAAACAGTGGTTTGGGCTTGTGAGATAGCGAGATGCAATGGTTGTAGCGTCGTGTCCGCTGTCGGTCGCCTTGGTAGTTTGTACCACTGGGCATGTTTCGTCACACAATGTTCCGTTAAACACAGAATGTCTGGCTGACCAATATATTCCAAAAAAATCGACAGTTCTTAGGGTTTATTTCTGATAGATTGAATATTGCATCAAAAATGTTAAGATCACTCATCACACCGGGCTTTTGAGGACATATCGTCTAAAAAAACATCATCATCTTGAGGTGACTTATCATAACTGTTATCCATTCCGCTTCGGCAATAATTATTTCTACATCATTAGTAGGCTCTGCAGTTTCATGACTATGAACTACCTACTGTATTCAATATATACAAGGTGTGATTTACAAATCACATTATCCCTATTTATAATTATACCCCTAAAAGATTTACATTTTGAGAATTTACTTATTGGTTTTTGTTTTTTCGAGTCACATTCGAGATAAGCACATATATTTTCTGAAACCTTGTTGAATTTCTCAATCAAACTTTTTTTCTTCTGATTGAATGTTTGCACTTTCATGTTCAATGGATCGTCAAAAATATATGGAGAATCAAGAAAGATCACATTAGTTTTGGAGCACTTCATCAGTGAGCAAAATCATTTTAGCTGAAGGAGATTTATTTTGCCATGCACATCAGAGAAAATAAACTTTGTTAATTGTTGAATTGTTAATTGTTGTTGATGTCAGGCGAATAGCTTTTATTTGAATTGCTGAGAGCCTCTTTAGTGTGCTCACTGATTACATCACATTAGATTGACTTGTGTTCATGTTCCCTATAAGTATGCCTTATTTCCTGATTGTTAGTACCTCTCATTTTTATTTCATCTAATGCTGAAATATACATTTATCAACACATTCAAGTTCCTTGATTTTATTGCTCAATATGAGATTTAAATTATTTAAATTTTCTAATTTCTTCAAGTCATTTTCTGCACTTTCAAGATTTTTTAAAGCTTCATCAAAGTTTTGTATTATCACCTTATTTGAGATAACTAGCTTGGACGCATTATCATTAATTCTTCCCTCTTCACTCTTATTCTCCTTGAACTTCCTCTCAATAGTCAAAGCTGTGTCTTCGAAATATTCTGAGTTTCTCTTTAGTCTTACTATACAGGGTGTTTTTTTTAACGGGACAATTAGCCTTAAATGGGAAAGTATAAATGATAGGCTCATGAAAATTTGTACACATGGGTTATCGACCACGATCTATCTTTTAAAAATAGTGGCAGTTCTCTGCGACTTTCGGTAGTACCGGTACTAGGTACCAACTTCCTTATTTTAAATGGCAACCTCCATTTTTTATACGATATTTAGATTCTTTGTTCAAAATTAAGG